>WNWK01036833.1:0-18901 GCA_009830355.1 Cherax destructor
AAATAGCAGAGCTGGAACAAATCCAGAATCGTTTACGGCTCACATTGAGCCATTGAAACATCTAAATTATTGGGAACGCCTTCAAGTCTTGAACATGTACTCATTGGAGCGGAGGAGAGAGAGTACATGATAATATATACATGGAAAGTACTTGAGGGCCTGGTCCCAAATCTGCACACTGCCATAACAACATACTGGAGTGAGAGATATGGGAGAAAGTGTAAAATAAACCCAGTGAGGAGCAGGGGTGCGGTGGGGACAATACGGGAGCACTGTATTAACATCCGGGGTCCCAGACTATTCAACATCTTACCAGAAGATATCCGAAACACGGCTGGAACCAGTGTAGAAGCCTTCAAGAGGAAACTGGACAAATATCTTCACCAGGTGCCAGATCAACCAGGCTGTGATGGATATGTGGGGCAGCGGGCCTCCAGCAGCAACAGCCTGGTTGACCAGGCAAGCACCAGACGAGCCTGGTCCATGGCCGGGCTCAGAGAGTAGATACTCTCGAAACTCTTCAAAGGTATATCAAAGGTAAGGTCTACACTATTGCAACTACTAGATGCTACCACCAATACTGCGACTACTAACTACTACCACCAACACTACTACTGCGACTACTAGCTACTACCAGGAGCTTAGAAGCAACATCGAGACGTCATGTATGCTAGCCACGTCTCTACACCGACATCTGGGACTGACACACCACCACCTACCCTGGCAGTAGTAGTATACGTATATCTCTTCTAAGTGTCACTCTGCCACCACCCCCCATCAAGAGAGATTCCTTCATGTCCAAGTGGGGGCTCTTGATCCAGGTAACCAGTCCAGTTCTCCCTTGGATCGTACCTGATTCCCTCCAATTTCCCAGTCGATGTATGACCACTTTCTCGTAATAATAATAATAATAATAATAATATATTATTATTATTATTATTATTATTGAGTGAGAACACTGTGTTCCACTTGAGTACGGGGGATCACAAAGGCGTTTGTACTGCCCACTGATAGCAGTGAAATGTGGATACGATGAATGAGTCTGAACAACCCAGGTCTCCCTCCCCCGCCCCCAACCCTCCCCACCAACATTCCCGGTACCAGCGCTCTCAGGAACCCACTCTCAGTAACAGCACTTACAGAAACGGCACTCACAGTAACAGCATTTACAGAAACGGCACTCTCAGTAACAGCACTTACAGAAACGGCACTCTCAGTAACGACATTTACAGAAACGGCACTCTCAGTAACGGCACTTACAGAAACGGCACTCTCAGTAACGGCATTTACAGAAACGGCACTCTCAGTAACGACATTTACAGAAACGGCACTCTCAGTAACGACATTTACAGAAACGGCACTCTCAGTAACGACATTTACAGAAACGGCACTCTCAGTAACGGCATTTACAGAAACGGCACTCTCAGTAACGGCATTTACAGAAACGGCATTTACAGAAACGGCATTTACAGAAACGGCACTCTCAGTAACGGCATTTACAGAAACGGCACTCTTAGTAACGGCATTTACAGAAACGGCACTGTCAGTAACGGCATTTACAGAAACGGCACTCTCAGTAACGGCATTTACAGAAACGGCACTCTCAGTAACGGCATTTACAGAAACGGCACTCTTAGTAACGGCATTTACAGAAACGGCACTCTCAGTAACGGCATTTACAGAAACGGCACTCTCAGTAACGGCATTCAGGAGCATCCAGAACAAGCAGTCCGCACCAACCAATTACGCAACTCATGACATAACAGCCGATAATTCCGCACCACAGCCTTGTCTTCACCCTAGTTACTAGCGTCCAATAACTCGAAATTTAATAAAGGAAAAAAAAAAAAACTTGCCGGTCTACCGTGGAAAGTATTACGTTGCTTTACTCGCGGTTGAGGTCAAGAAAGATGTGGGCAGAGAGAGGTGAGGTTACTGTAGACTCGGTTCCCGGAGACGTCAGGCTGGATGACGAATGAAGAGTCTTGAGTCTAGAGTCATGTTTCATTCCCACATATTTGTTGCTATGTGCTTAGTTTTATATTTACTCGGCTAGTTGAAGGATTCTGAAGGAAATAAAGCCACTGTCTGGCTTTACTGGGTTTAGCTTTTTATTTAATCGGTTGGTGAATTCAAGGATTCCGAAGGAAATAAAGTCAGTTTGACTTTATTGGGTTAGTTTTATATTTAGTCGGTGAGTTCAAGGCTTCTGAAGGAAATAAAGCCACTGTCTAGCTTTACTGGGTTTAGCTTTTCATTTAGTCACTTCAAGGATACTAAAGAATAAAGTCACTGACTTTATTGGGTTATCCTGGGTAATTTACACCGTCTGTCACTGTGGAAGACAAGTGGAAAAAAAATCTCAACTCGTGTAATGGAGATGAATAAGTTTACTTGAGGGACAATCTTATTTGAGGACATCTCAATGTGCCTTATCGCGCTGGCCCACACCCGAAGGAACCCAGGTTCCAGTCCCAGGCGAGCCATATGCATCCTACGGGCTTTTAATGTTTAGATTTTGCCACATAAGTGGATAATTTATTGTGCATCCCACAATAGAAATGACGGCAATAGTCCGAAAATTTAAATATTTTGATAAAAATCCATTATTTTAAAGTCAGAATACTATTTTTTTTTTAGATTTTATTGTAAACTTTAAATGATTTTTTAAATATGTGAAATGTTAAAAAATTAAGAAAAATTTGCAAAAACGTTATTTTATTGCAAATGCGCCGCCATGTGTCTCACCGGCTGCACATGTTAACGATAAACACATCATTTAATAGAGAGAAAATCCCATGTGCGAGAACTTGGGAGTAATGATGTCAGAAGATCTCACATTCAATGGTCACAACAATGTTGTCATCGCTACCACAAGCAAAATACGTAATAAACTGAATAACTAGAACCTTCAAGTCAAGGAACGCTGAGACAATAATGATACTCTTGAAGTCACTTATTATTTCTAGGCTGGAATACTGTTGTGTACTAACGGCTACCTTCAAGGCAGCAGAGACTGCCGAACTGGAAAACGTAGAGAACCTTCACTACCAGCTGCATCGACCATCCTCCGTGCATAAAGGAAACTACCAACTAGCCTCTGGCTGTCTTCAAAAGGGTATTTGACAAGTTCTTCAAATCAGTTCTTGACCAGCTGGGCTGTGGTTCGTACGCTGGATTGCGTGTGGCCAGCAGTAACAGCCTGGATGAGCAGGCACTGATCCTTCAGGAGGGCTAGTCTGGGACCGGGCCGCGGGGACATGACCCCCCCCCCGGTATAATTTAAAATATTTTTTTTATAAATGTTCCCCTTATGCCCTTGTTCACCTAGCAATAAGTATCCAGGTGCTAGGTGACTGCTGGAAATGACATCCTAACTAGGCTTTACCTTTGATACCTCTGAAGGCTTTCGAGAGTTTTCTTATTCTCACAGCCCGGCTCTGGACCAGGCTTGTCTGATGAACCAGGACGTTACTTGTGGTAGTCTGGGCCCATGAGTGTTGATACTATGTTCTCTTATTGTGCCCATGGTGCCCTTGTTTTTAGCTGGGTTTGTTTTATATATTCTCCCATATCTCTTACTCCAATATGTTATGGCATTATGCAGATTCGGGACCAGACCCACGTATATATTACCATGCATCTCTCTCTCTCTCTCTTCCGCTCTAATGAATACATATGTAGGACTTTGAGGCGTTCCTAGTAATTTCAGTGCTCTATTGGCTCTATGCGGGCCGTAAATCTCTATACGTTCCAGCTCTGCTATATCTCCTGCCCTGAAAGGAGTCGTCAAGTGATTTAAAAAGCGTCACCATCGGCATTATTTTCCTTGTTTTCAAAGTTCTCATTATCCACCGTCATTGTCCTGGCTTTTGTGATATTTTCGTTGTGTTCTTTGAAAGGTCAACTGACTTTATTACACTCGGATCTCTCACGTTTCTTTTGTTCAATCTGATCTTCTTGGGTTTTGTATACAGTCTCTCTCTTTGAATTCATTTTTTTTTCATATCTAAGTAGTCAGAACTTGTCGCTATTGAACGTCTTGTTGTTCTCCACTGTCCATTTAGTTTATATCTTGCAATTTTTTGTCCTATAGAGGTGATTGTCATGTTTATTTTGGTATCTGCAACTGTGGCGAGTGTTTTTATCAATGATCACTATGAGGATAAGAAACAGTAAAGGCCCCAGGGCCGTGCCATGGGGTACCGAGTTTTTTATTTTGTTAATGCTGGAATTTGCTCTGTTTACCATTACTCTATGTTTTGTTTGTCAGGAAATTGAAAATCCATCTGCCTACTTTCCCCGTTATACCTAACGTCCTCAATATATGTATAATCCCTCCATGGGACGGGATACCAGCTCTTAGTCCGTACCTTCAACGGTGTAAACAAACCTCGACCCCTGCCCTTAACATCATGTTAACGACCCTTCCATATTGAAAAAAAATATTCAATTCACCTTCGAATTTCCTTTCCATTTTACAAGCTCGTTACCAGTGCAAAGTTCCAACAAAGAAATTCAATTATCACTTTAGCATACAAGTTAAAACAGCAACGAGTATGGCCTCTTCCATCCAGAAAACTCTAAATGTTTTAAATGAAAAGTAGAGTGTTTTAAAAAATGTAAACCTTCACGAACAAAAAGTTTCTTCTTACCTTTCCTTTTCCGTGGCAAACTTAAGTTACCTGTGACGGGTTTCGAGAGACTTGCTACTGCCGCAGCCTGGCCTGTGGTAGGGCATTTCTGGTGCTTGCCTGGCCAACCAGGCTGTTGCTGCTGGCGGCCCTCTGCCACACATATCCATCAAGTTGGTCTTACTCAAAAAATATTTGAGTATTCTGTACTCACGACAGGTGCTCGGTATTCTGTACTCACGACAGGTGTTCAGTATTCTGTACTCACGACAGGTGTTCAAGTGGAGTGTGCAGCCAGATGGTGTATGTACAACCAGGTAGTGTGTACACCAGGTGGTGTACAGCCAGGTGGTGTACAGCCAGGTGGTTTATGTGACATTTAACTGGAATACTTGTTTAGTATTATTTCTGTTATTAACGAAATATATTTTTATACAGAACTGCTGCTACTGTTATTGCTGCTGATGCTGCTATTGTTGTTGCTACTGCCGTTATTATTGCCGGTGCTGTTATTGTTGTTGCTAGTGCTGTTATTGTTGCTGGTGTTGTTATTGTTGCTGCTGGTGTTGTTATTGTTGTAGCTGGTGCTGTTATTGTTGTAGCTGGTGCTGTTATTGTTGCTGCTGGTGGTTATTGCTGCTGTTTTTGCTGCTGGTGCTGTTATTGTTGCTGCTGGTGCTGTTATTGTTGCTGGTGCCGCTGTTATTGTTGCTGCTGCTGTTATTGTTGCTCCTGCTATTATTGATGCTAGTGCTGTTGTTATTGCTGCTGCTCCTGCTGGTACTGTTGCTGCTGCTGCTCCTCCTGCTGTTGCTAATGCTGCTTCTATTGTTGCTATTGCTGCTGTTGTTGTTTTCCCTTCTAATTAAAGCCACCCTCGTCCCCTCTCTCTCCTCTCTTCATTCCTGGAGTTACACTGCTTCCCAGTTCATTCAATTTTAGCTTTCTGAATACCCGAGTACTCGCACAAAGCTACGAACACACACACATGGGAAGATGGGGGAGTAGGGAAGACAGGAGACAGAGTACAGCCTAGGGTCGCTCTAAACATTACAAACGTATCGCACAAGTGCACATCACACACGTAAGTTCAACAGCACATGTAAGACTAGCAAACCTCAAAGTTGAACAAAGAATTCTTCAATATCTCATACACATGCTGGGTTCACCACTGCGTATATGGCCATTACCCACCACCTGGTGGTGGTCGAGGGTACTAAAGGTGGCGATTGTGAAATGATAGGCAGGTGTGGTGGAGGCACGTGGGATGGAGGAAGGTGTGGTGATGGAGGCAGATGTGGTGGAGGCAGGTGTGATTATAAAGGCCGGTGTGGTGGAGGCAGGTATGATGATAAAGGCATGTTTGATGGAGGCAGGTGTGATGGAGGCAGGTGTGATGGTAGAAGCAGATGTGGTGGTGATAGAAGCAGATGTGGTGGTGATGGATGCAGGTGTGGTGGTGATGGAGGCAGGTGTGGTGGTGATGGAGGCAGGTGTGGTGGTGATGGAGGCAGGTGTGGTAATGGAGACAGGTGTATCATGGCTCAGGTGTACGAGACAGCATTAACGACACACCGTGGCCGGGCTGACCAAGCAAGGAGACTGTTCATCTTTCACCACACACACACACACACCTGGTTACCCTCTAAGAAACACACCTGGTTACCCTCTAACAAACACACACACAACTAACTACCCAATGGTTACCAGGTGCACTTAACCATTCACGACCACACCCGACTAATTTCAAGTGAGGCTCGTTAGCGAGTGCAGTCACCAGGCTGTTTGTAATGGTGACTCGCACGAGAATTGACTTGGTGACGGCAATGGCAACGACTGCCGTAGTGACCTGATATTTGATGCAAGAGCAGATACATATCCTTCCTTGGATCAAACCTGATTACCTCCCATTGCCCGGGCGGTGTATAACCCTTACGGACTTAGCGCTCCCCACTGAATATCCACTGTAGACTACCTCCAACATTAGCGCTAGTCACTAATCTCGCGGCGCTAGCGACCATAACTTGAGATCCCCCACTGAGCACACTCAATGAGCTCAGTGAGCGCAATGAGTGTATTAATACTCAACAAATAAATGCCAAGTTGCTCATTCACTAACTCTTAGCCGATGTGAAAAAAACAAAATGTTAGCGAGAGGCAGTAAACATGACAGAGGTCTGCTAAGGCAGTATGTGAGCGGTACAGTTTACACACTGCTGTTGTTGAGGCAGCAATGACACGACACATCTTGTAAAACACAGTTTTACACAAGAATGATCAAAGACAATACCGTGGCTGCATGAATTCACAAAACGAACCACAGATTAGAATAATTAAATGATGCTTCGGTCCGTCCGGGATAATGGTCCAAAGACGGACCGAAACGTTCTCGGAGTTTCGTTTCTATCATATAAGTTGTCTGTGAACCACCGTGTAATGGGCAACATGTTAGTTGTGAACCACCGTGTCATAAACAACAAAGTTGTGAACCACGGTGTCATAAACAACTAAGTTGTGAACCACCGTGCCATAAACAACTAAGTTGTGAACCACAGTGTCATAAACAACTAAGTTGGTGTCTAGATTCATTTACAAAACATCTCTCCACATACTTACACTATGCATGAGCCTATGTAAATTTATAGCCTTTGTAAATGTATTAATCTTCATTACACACCTTTACTGTTGCGAAGATCTGTAGCTTCTTACGAACCATTAAACAAGCCTCCCCGAGCCTCTGTAGACCATTACCCAGCAACATAAACCATGTCTCAGTGATTCTGAATGCTAGCAAGATCACTGAGAAGCTTTTGTGTACCTCTGGTAGACAAGGTAATGGTGCTTGTAACTTGACCGAGAAGTGTGTTGTGTACCTCTGGTAGACAAGATAATGGTGCTTGTAACTTGACCGAGAAGTGTGTTGTGTACCTCTGGTAGACAAGGTAATGGTGCTTGTAACTTGACCGATAAGTGTGTTGTGTACCTCTGGTAGACAAGATAATGGGCTTGTAACTTGACTGAGAAGATGTTGTTTACCTCTGGTAGACAAGATAATGGTGCTTTAACTTGACCGAAAGTGTGTTGTGTACCTCGGTAACAAGATAATGGTGCTTGTAACTTGACCGAGAAGTGTGTTGTGTACCTCTGGTAGACAAGATAATGGTGCTTGTAACTTGACCGAGAAGTGTGTTGTGTACCTCTGGTAGACAAGATAATGGTGCTTGTAACTTGACCGAGAAGTGTGTTGTGTACCTCTGGTAGACAAGGTAGTAGGCGCCATCTGCACATAAGGAGAAGATCGATATGGTCTCCTACCACCGTCTCCACTACCTCCTCCTCCTCCTCTCTTTCCCTTACAACTAATCAAGGTACTAGTTCTTCTAACTTTCTACCTGTTTCTCTTCTTGTTACTATTTCTTGTTTTTGATACTAGTCGTCCTTCTTGCTACTAGTTCCTCTGTCACCTGGCGTCCTTCTAGCCTCTAGTCACTACTTGTTACGAGTCAATTTTCTTCCTCGTCTTAGTACCAGTTCATCTTCATTCTAATAGTCTTCTTAAATCCGACATTCATTCTTCCTTATCGCCTTCATATTAGTCCCCATCTTTCTTCTCTTGTTTATTCCTCTTTCTCTTATTTTCTCCGTCCATCAAGTGTGTTGTTGTCCACAAAATACCACCACCTAATGCCACAATTAGTGGGTAGTAGTAGTAATTTATGGTACTAGTGTCATATCAAATCACCACCAACACATTGACTACCTGTGTGCTCACAAATTTTACCTACACCCTCACCCACATCACTCACACCGCCCGCACACCCATCACCCACACTCACCATCACCCATACTCCCCCCCCCACACACACATACATCTTGTTTTAAACTGTCAAAACTTCGTCAGATTTTCAAAGACTTCTTTCTTTTTGTGAGTAGGTTGAGTGTTACAGTGAGGGAAGGAAGAAGGGAGAGGGAATGGGAGGACTGAGGTAGGTAAGCAGGTAGGTAGGTAAGTAGGTGTGCGCGCGTTTGTACTTACCTAATTATGGTTGCAGGGGTCGATTCATAGCTATTAGTTACCATTTTGTAGTAGGCACATGTCGATTAGACACTAGGCCTGTTGTATGTATGTGTGTGTGTACCCTCCACACTCACACCCTTCTAAAACAGAGGGCCTCATCAAATCCCAACATTCACCTGCTGAACATTCTTCCGGAGTAACATTCATAGAGGACTTCAGTCCACGCCTGAACACTACCCTCAACTTACCTTCTATTTCATTCTAATTCCTGGGTTGTGGTCGACTTGCCTTCTAAATGAAGGAAGAGAATCAGGTAAAGGAATCCATTCGGTACTTCATGAGTCAGTTGGATGCAGACTTTGCAAAGACAGGAGTCTGCTAGTCACAGACCACTCCAGTCATCTGTTAAACACAGACCACTCCAGTCATCTGCTAGTCACAAACAACTCCAGTCATCTGTTAGTCATCGTGCACTCCAGTTAGTGGTCACATGAAGTGACTGACCCGTGTTGGTTATTCACTGCCAGAAGTGGTGCAGGCTCGAACCTTCCTCTTTGATCACTTATGTTGTGTGTGTCAGCAGTCGAAGAAATAAGCTGTAGAAGTGACTGTAAACCTTAAATACACACACACAGCTCCTGGCCCTACCAGCGAAGAGGCGGGACCAGGCACTGCGACTCGACCCCTGCAAACACATAATATATATATATATATATATATATATATATATATATATATATATATATATATATATATATATATATATATATATATATATAAGAGAGAGAGAGAGAGAGAGAGAGACCGACTTCCATTAAAAGTCAAAACAACAAAACACTAAGAAACTTTTAAAGAAAAGTTGTATGCCAAATTCAGAGTTATGTAGCACACTTGGTGAGTAGATAAGGTAGCAGGCAGGCAGGCCAAGTAGAAAGGCAGGTAGGCAGGCCAAGTAGAAAGGCAGGTAGGCAGGCCAAGTAGAAAGGCAGAGGCAGGCAGGCAGGAAGGCAGGCAGGAAGGCAGAGCAGGCAGGGAGGCAGGCAGGCAGGCGAGGCAGGCAGGAAGGCAGGCAGGCAGGAGGCAAGCAGGCAGGCAGGAAGGCAGGCAGGCAGGAAGGCAACAGGCAGGCAGGCAGGCAGGCAGGCAGGAGGCAGGCAGGAAGGCAAGCAAACAGAAAGGAGGCAGGCAGGCAGGCAGGCAGGCAGGAGGCAGGCAGGCAGGAAGGCAAGCAGGCAGGTGCAGCAGGCAGGCGGAGGCAGGCAGGAAGGCAGGCAGGAAGGCAAGCAAACAGAAGGCAGGCAGAGCAGGCAGGCAGGCAGGAAGGCAGGCAGGCAGGAAGGCAAGCAGGCAGGCAGGCAGGCAGGAGGCAGGCAGGAAGGCAAGCAAACAGAAAGGCAGGCAGGCAGGCAGGCAGGCAGGCAGGAAGGCAGGCAGGCAGGAAGGCAAGCAGGCAGGCAGGCAGGCAGGCAGGCAGGCAGGCAGGCAGGCAGGCAGGCAGGCAGGCAAGGAAAGGCAGGCAGGCAGGCAGGCAGGCAGGCAGGCAGGAAGGCAGGCAGGCAGGAAGGCAGGCAGGCAGGAAGGCAAGCAGGCAGGCAGGCAGGCAGGCAGGAAGGCAGGCAGGCAGGAAGGCAAGCAAACAGAAGGCAGGCAGGCAGGCAGGCAGGGCAGGCAGGGCAGGCAGGCAGGAGGCAGGCAGGCAGGAGGCAAGAGGCAGGCAGGCAGGCAGGCAGGCAGGCAGGCAGGCAGGCAGGCAGGCAGGAGGCAGGCAGGAGGCAGGCAGGCAGGAAGGCAAGCAGGCAGGCAGGCAGGCAGGCAGGCAGGCAGGCAGGCAGGCAGGCAGGCAGGAAGGCAAGCAGGCAGGCAGGCAGGCAGGCAGGAAGGCAGGCAGGCAGGAAGGCAGGCAGGCAGGAAGGCAAGCAGAAATGAAGGCACCTTTGATATACCTTTGAAGAGTTTCGAGAGTTTCTCTACTCTCTGAGCCCGGCCATGGGCCAGGCTCGTCTGGCAGGCAGAAAGGCAGGCAGATAACTTTCAAGAGAGGGTAGAGAGCACCAGCCACACACTACAACACTTCCTCACACACTACAACACTGCCTCCCACACTACAACACTGCCTCACACACTACAACACTGCCTCACACACTACAACACTGCCTCCACACACTGCCTCACTCAACACTGCCTACACACAACACTCCCACACTACACACTGCCTCACACTACAACACTGCTCACACTACAACACTGCCTCACACACTACAACACTGCCTCACACACTACAACACTGCCTCACACACTACAACACTGCCTCACACACTACAACACTGCCTCACACACTACAACACTGCCTCACACACTACAACACTGCCTCACACACTACAACACTGCCTCACACTACAACACTTCTCACACACTACAACACTGCCTCACACACTACAACACTGCCTCACACACTACAACACTGCCTCACACACTACAACACTGCCTCACACACTACAACACTGCCTCACACACTACAACACTGCCTCACACACTACAACACTGCCTCACACACTACAACACTTCCTCCACTACAACACTGCCTCACACACTACAACACTGCCTCCCTACACTACAACACTGCCTCCCACACTACAACACTGCCTCCCACACTACAACACTGCCTCACACACTACAACCTGCCTCACATACAACACTCTCCCCTACAATTTCTGACCTACAACTGCCTTGTCAACCCAACACTGCCTCCATACCACTCATCACACTAACAAAATACTTCTAACCTCCTTCAATATGGCAACTGCAGCGATTTTGCGATCATCCTCACTGCCAATTAGGGAAGATTAACTGGAAGCTTTGGATATCCTCCTCCAATGGAGAACAGCTTATCTACCGGCAGGTAGGCACATAGGCAAATCAAATCCATATAATTAGCAAGGATTTAACACTATTATGTATCAAGGTAACAAGGGAAAAACTGCATGCAAAAAGGACTGTGCAATACTACACAGAATGGCTGCTATTGATATGAATTAATTTCCAGGTTGCAGCCACATTGCAACATAGCCTCCAAATTTACCATTCGCCAGAAACCGCAGGCTGGAGAGCTTATCGTACTCCACGGTTGTTTAATTAACTTATATTGACGTATATTAACATATTCACATATATTAACCACGTATATTAACGCACATTAACGTACATTAAAACTTTTTAATATACGTGAATGTGCGTTAATACACGTGAATGTGGTTAATATATGTGAATATGTTAATATACTTGAATATAAGTTAATATAAACAACCCCAACGTAACCGAGGATAGATGTTAAAGTGTGCGGAGTGGGCAGAAATACACAAGGAGGAAATTCCTCAAATCGCGTTCGCTCTAATTGGAAAACAAGCTGACCCTCAAGAGTGCCTTACCTGTCATATACCTGTGACTGGATTCGAGAGTGTTTACACCCTCGCAGCTCGGTCCACTGGCTACCACAGCCTGGCTCTTCAGGTTCCTTCTGAAAGCTTCTATACTGGTTTCAACAACATTTTTGATATCTGCTGGTTATTATATTCATGGGGAGCGCTAAACCCGTAGGATTATAGAGCGCATGTGGGGGGGGGTGGAAGGTATTCAGGCTCAATTCAGGGAACCGGAGCACAGATCCAATTCCCTAGTTCAAGAGCTCCTCACCAACGTCAAGGAACCTTCCTTGAGGGGATATCTGGTGGTGGCAGGTTGTGTAGGCCTCGACCACGGATGTTGACACCCTGCTCTTCACTGGGTATGTTTTGGGCTCCATTTCTAGTCTCTCTCATTCATGTACATATTATAGTGTGTAGATTTGGGACTAGTCCCTCAAGTATATGTAGATATGTATATATCATGCATATATCATGTATATATACATATATCAGTATATATCACGTACATACCATGCATATATCAGGTATCTGTCTCTTCTTTGCACCATAGTACACTGGGACATTCACAGTAGTTTGAGAGAATTATTGCTACTGTGGAGGACAGCATACGATTTCTGTATCTTGTCAAGTTGCAACATCTCTCTTGCTTTGAATGTAGTCTTGAACAAGAGAGTGCCAGTGATCTGAACAATGCTACCTTTGGTATTACTGAAGAACAAAAATGCACAATACCGTGACTGGAACAATACAGAAATAACCCACACATAAGAGAAGGAAGCTCAGTGTGGCCAGTTAATGGTCTAAGTCGGACCGAAACGTCGTCGTAAGCTCCTTTCTCCCATGCGAGGGTTATTTGTGTTCTGGTATTATTGTTCTTGTTTTGAACGTCATTATACCTAGATCTTTTATATGTTCCTTGTGTTCTATGAAATGTTCTTTTTTGTGTCTTGTATGAGTAGTTCCCCCTGAGTAGTTGTGTCACCAGTCAGCATCTTGATACTGTCTACTGTCCGCTGGAAGACTTCCTTGATATATGTACATCTTCCGTCTCTTGTTGATGATGCTGCTTAGCTGGGGTTGTATTGAGGTGAAAGGCTCTTCATCCAAGTAACTGGAACTGCCCCCCCCCCCTTTCCTAGGATTAATCCTAATTACTTTCCGTTCCCCAGGCACTCCATGACCTGATTCCCCAGGAGCTATATGATCCCTACGGGTTTACCGCTTCATCCCGGTTACGACGATAGCCACAACTACCACCACAAGCATCATTTAAATTTTATTCCCATGCTGCAGCATTTGCATACTTGGAGTTTATGGCTTGAGTATTTACTTTATGTTACTGCCCGTCTTGCAGCATCAAGAGCGGCCGTGAGGATACGGACGATCTAAGTGACAATGTGCCGCACTGCCAGACGGAAGCCGCCAGTTTATTTCGATAATGTTGATTAACTATAAGTAAACATAATAATTTACATTAACCTAAGCCACCAACGTTATATGTTAAAATGTCCATAGAGAGAGAGAGAGAGAGAGAGAGAGAGAGAGAGAGAGAGAGAGAGAGAGAGAGAGAGAGAGAGAGAGAGTACTACTGAGCCCCAATTTGTTGGATTTTCGAATTATTACGTCCACGTTATTGTAATTTCAATTTACACACAACAAAATTATGATTCCCGTAACAATCCAATTTTCTCTCATCAATTATTTCTCCTCCTCCTCCCTCCGCGTACACCATCACCTGCCTCCTCCATCACTATGCATTCTCCACCACCAACCCCTCTGCCTGTTCCTCCTGAACAGCCTTGGGGGTCCCTTACCTTGTTGTCTCACAGTGTACTCATGGTGTCCCGTGTTTTGAAGTCTCTCGTTACCCAGGTTATCATTACACTCAGTGTTGTGATAACACTGTCGTTACCCAGATTATCATTACACTCAGTGTTGTGATAACACTGTTGTTATCCATGTTATCATTACATTCAGTGTTGTGATAACACTGTTGTTACCCATGTTATCATTACACTCAGTGTTGTGATAACACTGTTGTTATCCATGTTATCATTACATTCAGTGTTGTGATAACACTGTTGTTACCCATGTTATCATTACATTCAGTGTTGTGATAACACTGTTGTTACCATGTTATCATTACACTCAGTGTTGTGATAGCACTGTTGTTATCCATGTTATCATTACATTCAGTGTTGTGATAACTGTTGTTATCCATGTTATCATTACATTCAATGTTGTGATAACACTGTTGTTACCCATGTTATCATTACACTCAGTGTTGTCATAACACTGTTGTTACCCATGTTATCATTACACTCAGTGTTGTCATAACACTGTTGTTACCCATGTTATCATTACACTCAGTGTTGTCATAACACTGTTGTTATCCATGTTATCATTACACTCAGTGTTGTCATAACACTGTTGTTACCCATGTTATCATTACACTCAGTGTTGTCATAACACTGTTGTTACCCATGTTATCATTACACTCAGTGTTGTCATAACACTGTTGTTACCAGTTATCATTACACTCAGTGTTTGATAACACTGTTGTACAGATTATCATTACACTCAGTGTTGTCATAACACTGTTGTTACCCATGTTCATTACACTCAGTGTTGTCTTAACATACGTGTTATACAGTTTCATTACATCATGTTGTATAACACTGTTGTTATCCATGTTATCATTACACCAGTGTTGTCATAACACTGTTGTTCCATGTTATCATTACACTCAGTGTTGTGATAATACTGTTGTTACCATGTTATCATACACCATGTGTATACATAAATTACCGTTTCATTACTCAGTGTATCACTGTTGTCAGTATATTACCCAGTGTGGATACCTGTCAGTATCATTGTGATAAACTGTTGTAATTCATTTACTGTTGTATAACACTGTTGTTACCAGGTTATCATTACACTCAGTGTTGTATAACACTGTTGTTACCCAGTTATCATTACACTCAGTGTTGTATAACACTGTTGTTACAGGTTATCATTACACTCAGTGTTGATAACACTGTTGTTACCAGGTTATCATTACCTCAGTGTGTGATAACTGTTGTTACCAGGTTATCATTACACTCAGTGTTGTGATAACACTGTTGTACCAGGTTATCATTACACTCAGTGTTGTGATAACACTGTTTTCAGTTATCATTACACTCAGTTGTGATAACACTGTTGTTACCAGGTTATCATTACACTCAGTGTTGTATAACACTGTTTCCCAGTTATCATTACACTCAGTGTTGTATACACTGTTGTTACAGTTTCATTACTCGTGTTGATAATTACACTCAGTGTTGTAATAACACTGTTGTTACCCAGGTTATCATTACACTCAGTGTTGTGATAACACTGTTGTTACCCAGGTTTCATTACACTCAGTGTTGTATAACACTGTTGTTACCCAGGTTATCATTACACTCAGTGTTGTAATAACACTGTTGTTACCCAGGTTATCATTACACTCAGTGTTGTAATAACACTGTTGTTACCCAGGTTATCATTACACTCAGTGTTGTGATAACACTGTTGTTACCCAGGTTATCATTACACTCAGTGTTGTGATAACACTGTTGTTATCCATGTTATCATTACACTCAGTGTTGTGATAACACTGTTGTTACCCAGGTTATCATTACACTCAGTGTTGTGATAACACTGTTGTTACCCAGGTTATCATTACACTCAGTGTTGTAATAACACTGTTGTTACCCAGGTTATCATTACACTCAGTGTTGTGATAACACTGTTGTTACCCAGGTTATCATTACACTCAGTGTTGTAATAACACTGTTGTTACCTAGGTTATCATTACACTCAGTGTTGTGATAACACTATTTATTACCAGGTTATATTACACTCAGTGTTGTAATCACTGTTTTACCCAGTTATCATTACACTCAGTGTTGTAATACATGTTGTTACAGGTTATCATTACCTCCAGTGTTGTAATAACACTGTTGTTACCCAGGTTATCATTACACTCAGTGTTGTATAACACTGTTGTTACCAGGTTATATTACACTCAGTGTTGTAATAACACTTTTTACCAGGTTATCATTACACTCCCGTGTTGTAATAACACTGTTGTTACCCAGGTTATCATTACACTCAGTGTTGTAATAACACTGTTGTTACCCAGGTTATCATTACACTCAGTGTTGTAATAACACTGTTGTTACCCAGGTTATAATTACACTCAGTGTTGTAATAACACTGTTGTTACCCAGGTTATAATTACACTCAGTGTTGTAATAACACTGTTGTTGCCCGGTTATAATTACACTCAGTGTTGTAATAACACTGTTGTTACCCAGGTTATCATTACACTCAGTGTTGTAATAACACTGTTGTTACCAGGTTATCATTACACTCAGTGTTGTGATAACACTGTTGTTACCCAGGTTATCATTACACTCAGTGTTGTAATAACACTGTTGTTACCCAGGTTATCATTACACTCAGTGTTGTGATAACACTGTTGTTACCCAGGTTATCATTACACTCAGTGTTGTAATAACACTGTTGTTACCCAGGTTATAATTACACTCAGTGTTGTGATAACACTGTTGTTACCCAGGTTATCATTACACTCAGTGTTGTAATAACACTGTTGTTACCCAGGTTATAATTACACTCAGTGTTGTAATAACACTGTTGTTACCCAGGTTATAATTACACTCAGTGTTGTAATAACACTGTTGTTACCCAGGTTATCATTACACTCAGTGTTGTAATAACACTGTTGTTACCCAGGTGATAATTACACTCAGTGTTGTGATAACACTGTTGTTACCCAGGTTATAATTACACTCCAGTGTTGTGATAACACTGTTGTTACCCAAGGTTATCATTACACTCAGTGTTGTGATAACACTGTTGTTACCAGGTTATCATTACACTCAGTGTTGTAATAACACTGTTGTTCCAGGTAATTACACTCAGTGTTGTATAACACTGTTGTTACCCAGGTTATAATTACACTCCCGTGTTTGATAACACTGTTGTCCCAGGTTATAATTACACTCAGTGTTGTAATAACACTGTTGTTACAGGTTATAATTACACTCAGTGTTGTAATAACACTGTTGTTACCCAGGTTATCATTGCACTCCAGTGTTGTAATAACACTGTTTGTTACCAGGTTATCATTACACTCAGTGTTGTGATAACACTGTTGTTACCCAGGTTATCATTACACTCGGTGTTGTGATAACACTGTTGTTGCAGGTTATCATTACACTCAGTGTTGTAATAACACTGTTGTTACCAGGTGCTGTGCATATCATGCTTTTCACTACACTTTTCAGGGATACAAGTGCTGTCCAATATCCTGCTTCTTCCTCTCTCCACCATTTCTCCTCCTCTTCACACCTTCTCATGCTATCTTCATCATCCTCATACTTCTCTGATGCTCTTCCCCACATCATCACCACTTCTTAGCCTGTCTTCATCTCCTCACCAGCTTCTTGTATGTCTTCATCATCATCACCAGTATCTTGCATATCTTCATCATCATCAAGCTGTCTGGCTGTATGTTTATCATCATCACCAGCTATCTGCTATGATTTTCATCATCATCAAGCTATCTGTGTATTATCATATCACCGTGACTTAATATTTCCATCATCACCATTGCTGTATGATTTTCATCATCATCAAAAGCTATGTGATGATTTTATCATCATCACTAACTATCTTATGTATCTTATCATCATCACCAGCTGTCTTGCATGATGTTCATCATCATCACCATTATTAGCATGCATTTTTCATCATCATCCTGAGCTATGTGTTCATGCCCATCTTCATCATCATCATAGCTATGTATGATGTGTTCATCATCATCACCCAGTTTTAGTTGTATGATGTTCATCATCATCATGACATTTAGCATATATTCATCATCATCATAAGTATCTTGTAGCATATGTTTTATCATCATCATACATTATCAGCTTGATGTTATCATATCATCATTTAGCTATCTGTATTTTTCATCATCATCTTAAATTGTGTTCTTTATCATCATCATGATCATATTTCATCATCATCTAGCTATGTAGCATATGTTTATCATCATCACATGTATCTGTGTATCTTCATCATCATCATACTATTGATGTATGTTTCATCATCATCATATTTATGAGCATGTTTCATCATCATCATAAAGCTATCTGTAATGATGTTTTAATCATCACATTCACTTGTAGCTGATGTCTTCATCATCATCACTATTGCTCTTTCATGATCCATTATCATGTTTTCATCATCACCAGTATCTTGCATGATGTTCATCATCATCACTGCTTAGCATGATGTATTCCATCATCATCATTAAGCTGTCAGATAGTTTCATCATCATCTAGGCTATCTGCATGATGTTTAAATCATCATCATAAGCTATCTTGTATTCTTCATCATCATCACCTTATTCTATCTGTCATGATGTCTTATATCATCACAAATCTATGTGCATGATATGTTCATCATCATCACCAAGCTCATGTAGCATGTTCTGTCATCATCACAAGCTTCTGCATAGATCTTCCATCATCATCACAAAAACATCTTGTTGTTCATCATATCACTTTTTACTTGAATTTTTCATCATACCTATTTAATATTTCATCATATCAAAAGCTATGTTGTGATGTTCATCATCATCACCATTCTTGTAAATTTTCATCATCATCATATATCTTAATTTCATCATCATCAATTCTTGCATTTTATCATCTCCATTTACCCCCTTTTCATTTTCATCTCTTCACCAACTTTGAGAATATTTCTTCCCT
>WNWK01036834.1:0-18898 GCA_009830355.1 Cherax destructor
TCCCAGCAACTAGGCGCCGGCAGTACAACAAGCCTAGTGTCATAATCGGTAGTTTGCCAACTCCAAGGCAGCTACTGCAAACATGAGCACAATTTATAATGTTACATCCTAGTCAAATAAAAGTCAAATATAAGTCAAATAAAAGTCAAATATAAGTCAAATAAAAGTCAAATATAAGTCAAATAAAGTCAAATATAAGTCAAATAAAAGTCAAATATAAGTCAAATAAAAGTCAAATATAAGTCAAATAAAAAGTCAAATAATAATATAAAGCAAGATATTAACGATTTAGCTATTATCTAGAATATCAGCAATATAAAATTATAGAAAATGGAAATATACATCAATGACATATAGATATATACATTGGGGCCCATTCTGGGGCCGCAATATCCATGAACTTTGTAATCTGCCGTCTCATCACTCTTTCGAAGATTTTATGATGTGAGAAGTAAGGGCTATTGGTCTGTAATTTTTAGCAAGTGCTCTACTACTCCCCTTATGCTAGTGATACTTTTCACATCTTTATACATAGAGCATTCCATGAATCTGGTCCAGGTGCTGAGTGAGTGGGCATGTTGTCCATTTCTTTTTCGAAATCTATGGGATTTGTACTAATATCAGTTAGTTGGTCGTGGCCTCCTGCTGGAGTGAAAAATATTTCTGCATTTTCTACCTTGCTGTCATTTAGTGGGTTGCTGAACACCGACTCCTACTGTTCTTTTAGGATTTCACTCATTTCCTGTATGATCTTTTGTTCACTTTGTACTTCTTCTGTTAGGTATGATATCCTAAGTTTTTGCTCCAATTCATTGATCTCTCAGCTAATATCTGATATCTCTCTCTATATCTGATCTTCTTGTTACCATCTACTACGCTCTCTCTATATCTGATCTTCTTGTGTACCATCTCCCATGCTCTCTCTCTCTATATCTGATCTTCTTGTGTACCATCTCTTACGCTCTCTCTCTATATATACTGATCTTCTTGTGTACCATCTCCTACGCTCTCTCTCTCTATATATCTGATCTTCTTGTGTACCATCTCCTACGCTCTCTCTCTATATATCTGATCTTCTTGTGTACCATCTCCTACGCTCTCTCTCTCTATATATCTGATCTTCTTGTGTACCATCTCCTACGCTCTCTCTCTCTCTATATCTGATCTTCTTGTGTACCATCTCCTACACTCTCTCTCTATAACTGATCTTCTTGTGTACCATCTCCTACGCTCTCTCTCTATAACTGATATTCTTGTGTACCATCATCTCCTACGCTCTCTCTCTCTATATATCTGATCTTCTTGTGTACCATCTCCTACGCTCTCTCTCTATATATATCTGATCTTCTTGTGTACCATCTACTACACTCTCTCTCTATATCTGATCTTCTTGTGTACCATCTCCTACGCTCTCTCTCTATATATATCTGATCTTCTTGTGTACCATCTCCTACGCTCTCTCTCTCTATATAACTGATCTTCTTGTGTACCATCTCCTACGCTCTCTCTCTATAACTGATCTTCTTGTGTACCATCTCCTACGCTCTCTCTCTCTCTATATCTGATCTTCTTGTGTACCATCTCCTACGCTCTCTCTCTATATATATCTGATCTTCTTGTGTACCATTTCCTACGCTCTCTCTATAACTGATCTTCTTGTGTACCATCTCCTACACTCTCTCTCTATAACTGATCTTCTTGTGTACCATCTACTACGCTCTCTCTATATCTGATCTTCTTGTGTACCATCTCCCACGCTCTCTCTATAACTGATCTTCTCGTGTACCATCTCCTACACTCTCTCTCTATAACTGATCTTCTTGTGTACCATCTCCTACACTCTCTCTCTATAACTGATCTTCTTGTGTACCATCTCCTACGCTCTCTCTCTATAACTGATCTTCTTGTGTACCATCTCCTACACTCTCTCTCTATAACTGATCTTCTTGTGTACCATCTCCTACGCTCTCTCTCTATAACTGATCTTCTTGTGTTGCATGCAAAGAGTATGTAACCTTTATTGGGAGCATGTTAAACACACCCACATAGGCTCCCCTCCAACCAGCGAACCATCATTAAGGGTTTGGTGATGAGGGCCCCATCATCAAATCAACGACTCGGTTCAGCCAATTAAAATGCGAGTTTAACAATGACAAAGGTGACGTGGTTACCACTCGCGGTTTGTCATTGGAATTCCTGCATAGAGCTGGTTGTGGAAAGTTGTCTGTCTTTTGGCTGCTGCTTAGCCTAGACAACTGTGGCGTGCACTAAACACTACTCCTTTGTATATAGTGTACATATGTGTAAATAGCACTTTGTTATACTTGGTGAAGGAAAAGACAAAAGTCTTATATAATCACAATTACTTGGTGAAGGAAAAGATAAAAGTTTGGAATTAATCTAGCTGATTTTTGAAAGAAATACAATTTCAATACATCTTCTACTGTGTTTCTTTGCTCCAAGCTCCCTTTACACTCAGGTTAACAGGCCATTGAACCTGAGGATGTAATATGGGGGCCTGTCCGGGAGCTGAATTTGGAGACTTAGAGCAGGAGTTGAGCCTAGAGATGAAGTTCGCGCAGGAGCTAGTCTTGTATCTAGATAGCTTGCTATCTGGCATTGCTTACGCTTTGCCAACGCTTCACGAATTTTTGTCTCATTTTTGCATTCGCTTCGCTATGGTCAGCCTGCTATTGTGAGTATTCTGCAATTTGGTTTGTTATTGTGTATCAGCCTTGCTATTGTGTGTGTGCATATTGGTTTTGCTATTGCGTGTCAGCTCTGCTATCGTATGAGTATACTGCAATTCGTACCGTGCATAGAGCTACAGCGTGTTAAAGTTGGGGGTTAATGCCACCTATTCGAGTCAGACGGTTAGTGTCTGAGTTAACTCTGCTAAAGTTGCCCAAACTCTCTCTACAGCGTTGTTGGCGTATCGCTCGTTCTATTGGTGTTGAATACCAGCGTACCCTTACTGCTGCTCAGCTGCGTGATATTATAAGGAGTAAAATACAAACTGAAACTATGGCATATCAGTCTAGTGTTTCTCCCTCTACAGGAGCTGTTAATCGTAGGTCACCATTGAGGTTTCTACAAAATGGGAGAGACAAAACTCCTGAGCAAAACCAGCAACTCACAGGTGTGGGGTTATCGACAGGTGAGTCTGGTTCACTGGCGCTTGAACTAACCAGACTCACTCTTGAACAAACTAAAGAACAGCGTGCATTTGCTAAGGAGGAGTTTGATAGAGAGAAGGAGAGGAGACAATTCCATCAGACTTTAGATGACTTTAATTTACAAAGGGCAGTACAGTTTGTTCCTCGTTTTGTTGAAGCAGAGCCTGAACAGTTTTTCGAAGCATTTGAAAACCAGGCTCGAGCTTTAGGGTGGCCTGAGGTTCATTGGGCGTTACTGGTGCATACTGCGTTGTTTGGTAAGGCACAAGAATTTACTTCTAGCCTGGGAAATACTGATTTTGGTAACTATCGTATTGTGAAAACCACTGTTCTTGGGGCTTATCAATGTATTCCTGCCAAGTATAGGAAAGAATTCAAACTCGGCAGAAGGCAGTTGGGTCAGTCTGCTGTTGACTTTGTCAGACAGCAGACCAGGGCTTTTACAAAGTGGTACAAGGCAAGTGGTGTCGCTGATTTTGAAAATTTGAAGCAGCTCATTTTGGTGGACAACCTGCTGGAGTCTGTTAGTCCAGAGGTTCGAGTGTTTCTACAAGATCATTCCTTGCCTACGGCATTGGAAGCAGCCAGGGTGGCTGATACTTTTGAAACTAACCGCTCCTTGTCCGAGCGGTCTTATCTCTTTCCTCAACAGCCTGGTATGAGTAGAGATCGTCAAAGAAAAGTTCCTGAGTGGAGAAATAAAGGTCAAGATGAAGGTGAATCTCGTCAGCAGTCAACTAAAACACCTGGTGAGCAGCGTTACTTCACTCCTGGTCAACCCGGTGAGCAACATCAAACTACTCAACGGGATTCGAAGCAGCAGTATCCAGAGTGGCGTAAGCCACAAAATCAACGAGGTGCCAAAGTTAAAGCTGAGATGGTATGTTATAACTGTGGCAAGCCTGGCCACATCAGACCCAATTGTCCAAGTAAACCCCAACCATTTGGGAAAATCTCTAATATCCCTAATAATATGTCCCAGGAAGAAGTAGAGGGGATGGCCCCTATTATAGTATGTGTAAAATATCCCTTCAGGAACATTCAGAGAAAAAGGAAGTTAAAACCTTTAGGGATACTGGAGCATATTGCTCACTTATAAGAGAGGGAGTACTACCCTTTCTGATCAAACCTCTTTGCAACCCTTTCAGTTCTGTTAGAAGCTTTTGGAGGAGCAGTATTTGCTGTCCCTTTACATCAAATCTATGTGCAGAGTAAATACTACACTGGGTATTTGACTGTTGGTGTCTCGGAGGGATTTCCTATGAAGGATGCAATGCTATTACTGGGTAATAACATTGAGTCTACTAAATGTATAGAACCCATAATGGTTAATTCTTCCCCGATGTTGGCCATAACTCGGGCACAATCCAAAGTGATGTCTGATAAGAATGTTAACTCGTCCTTGGACGACTCTGATCTCGGACTAACCAATTTGTTTTTGCGAGGAAAACTGGCCAGAGCCTCGTAAATTTAGTGAACAGCCCCAGATCAAGCCTTCCTATTCCAGGGTTGCAGGATTGCCAGATGTCTCTGTTTCCATGCCTGAGGGATTGTCCTTTCGGGAGGAACAACGGAAAGACTCCTCACTAAACTCTGCTTTTGAGGCAGCTATGGGTAAATCTACTTCGGGTCACCCGGTCAAATATCTCTTAAAAAATAATTACTTAGTCTGCACTGAAACTGGTAAGGAGGTGGAGGGAAAACAACAAACAGGTAAGTTAGTGGTTCCCAGAAAGTTTAGGTCTCAGATACTAAATATAGCCCATAATTCTTCTTTAGGAGGCCATTTGGGAATTACCAAAACTCAATACCGTATAACAAAAGAATTCTTTTGGCCAAAGTTAAGGCAAGATGTAAAGAATCATATTCGCTGTTGTCCAGAATGTCAGCAGGTAGGGAAACCTGGACACCTCATTAAACCTGCACCTCTCCATCCCATTCCTGTTAATGGAGACCCTTTTTCAGAATTAATAATAGATTGTGTAGGTCCACTACCTAAAGCTAAGTCTGGAAATCAATACTTATTCACAATCATGGATAGAGTAACTAGATATCCAGAGGCAGTTCCCATGCGCAGTATTAACACTAAAGCAATCCTTAAAGCTTTAACTAAGTTTATCTCTTGCTTTGGAATTCCTAAAACTATTCAAAGTGATCAAGGTACTAACTTCACTGCCAAAGCATTTAGGGAAGCATTAACTAGGCTAGGAATAGTTCATAACCTATCCACTGCCTATCATCCTCAGTCCCAAGGCGCCTTGGAAAGATTCCATCAGACGTTAAAAACAATGATCAGAACATTCTGCTTGCATTTTCCTACAGACTGGGATGAATCCTTCCTCTGTTGCTATTCGCAATGAGAGAAACTGTGCAAGAGTCTACAGGGTACAGCCCTTTTGAGCTGATATTTGGGCACAATGTACGAGGTCCTCTACGTGTGCTCAAAGAAGGATGGATGGGAGAAGACGCCTCCACAACCAGCTACAATCCTTCTTCAAGGTTGCAGGTAGCACGTCAGTTGGCTAAGGCAAACTTGAAGGCAGCTCAGAATACGATGAAACAGAGGTATGACAGAAACTCAAAATTTCGCTCCTTCCATCCAGGAGATAAGGTGTTGGTACAGGAGCCTATACCTGGCCACACCTTGAAAGCTAGATTTACGGGACCAATGCAAATCGTAAGTAAATTATCTGATGTAAATTATGTGGTATCTCCCCTTGACAAGACCTCAAAAGCAAAACTTACCACATTAATCAAATTAAAGCTTTTAATACACCAGATAAAGTTCCAGTAATGACTCTGTCCTCTGCCTCTGATGACCCTGACTCTTTGCACTCTGAGATTAATGTAAAGCTTCCAAATTCGGTCCTCCTCAAGGACCCTAAACCTTTAATGTTGGGTTTGACCAAGTCTCAAGTAACTAATTTAAACTGCGCTCCTACAGTCTTATCCTGATATTTTTCGGATGTGCCGAAAAATGTACATTAGGATATCATGATGTAGATGTTGGAAACTCTAAACCTATTAAACTCTCCCCTTACAGAGCTAATCCTGAAAAACAGAAGCTACTTCAACAGGAGGTAGAATTTCTGTTAGAGCATGGGTTAGTGGAGGAGTCATCTAGTCGGTGGGCTTCACCGTGCATCCTTGTTAACAAAGCTGATGGAGGGTTCCGAATGTGCACAGATTACCGTAAGGTGAATGAGGTCACAATTGCAGATGCCTATCCTCTGCCACGTCTGGATGATGTAATCGACTTTGTGGGTAAGGCTACTTTTGTATCCAAATTGGACCTCCTTAAAGGTTACTATCAAGTACCTTTAACAGATAAGGAGAAGGAAATCTCTGCCTTCGTAATTCCAGGAGGTCATTATCAGTATACAGTGACCCCCTTCGGAATGAAAAACTCTCCTGCATCATTCCAGAGACTTATCCATCAGGCTATTAAAGGACTTGAAGGCACGGCAGCTTACCTAGATGACATAGTTGTTGTGTCGGACACTTGGGACCAACATGTGTTTAGGCTTAAGGCTCTCTTTGAGACCTTCCAGAGTTTTCATTTAGCTGTTAATTTATCAAAGTCATCCTTTTGCCAATCTACTATTAATTTTCTGGGCCATGCAGTAGGTAGTGGCAAAGTGGCCCCTAAATTTGCAAAAATTCTGGCCATTAAAAATTATCCAGTTCCCCCTGACAGGAAATCCCTTCAACGTTTTCTAGGGATGGTAGGGTTTTATAGAAATTCTGTAAAATTTTGCAGATATTGTTGCACCTCTAACCTCACTTACCAGTCAAAAGTTCCCTTTATTTGGACCCCAGAATGTCAAGATGCATTTACGAAAGCAAAGAGATTACTTTGTACTGCACCCATTCTGTTGTCTCCAGACTTTTCAAAACCATTTTCCTTGCAGATTGATGCTTGTGAGTCTGGGGTGGGGGCAGTGCTTCTGCAATCTGGGGATGATGGGTTGCAGCCTGTGGCATTTTTCTCTGTCAAATACCAGCCACACCAGAGGGCCTACTCTCTATAGAGAAGGAGGGCCTGGCTCTACTTCTGGCATTAGAGCATTTTGATGTCTCGTGGGCCAGTCCTCTCAGGTGGTCACCATCTCACAGACCACAACCCTCTGGTGTATCTCCAGAACATGAAGAACAAAAATACCAGACTCATGCGTTGGAGTATTAGGTTGCAACCCTACAATATAAAAATTATACATATTGCTGGAAAATTTAATACACTAGCTGATGTGTTGTCCAGAAGTCATTGTATTTAGTTAGGATGTGTTAGGGACTTTGGGTAGAACCAGCCCTTTTTTTTCCCTAGTGGGTTTTTTTTTTTTTAGCAGGGGGGTGCCCTGCTACCGACCGCAGGCACCTTGGACCTACGCTAGCCCTACCGTCGGCTGTCTCACGCTTAAGTTTAAAGCTGGACTTATGTCTCGAGAAAAGTTTAGCTTTAACTAATGAGTGGGATGGTTGAGGGGAAAGGCGGTCCCATTATTATAATGTGCCATGGTGGCACTCTACCCATTTGAGGTGGAAGCCTAGTCCTGAGCCCTCTTGGGGTGGGGGTGTTGCATGCAAAGAGTATGTAACCTTTATTTGGAGCATGTTAAACACACCCACATAGGCTCCCCTCCAACCAGCGAACCATCGTTAAGGGTTTGGTGATGAGGGCCCCATCATCAAATCAACGACTCGGTTCAGCCAATTAAAATGCGAGTTTAACAATGACAAAGGTGACGTGGTTACCACTCGCGGTTTGTCATTGGAATTCCTGCATAGAGCTGGTTGTGGAAAGTTGTCTGTCTTTTGGCTGCTGCTTAGCCTAGACAACTGTGGCGTGCACTAAACACTACTCCTTTGTATATAGTGTACATATGTGTAAATAGCACTTTGTTATACTTGGTGAAGGAAAAGACAAAAGTCTTATATAATCACAATTACTTGGTGAAGGAAAAGATAAAAGTTTGGAATTAATCTAGCTGATTTTTGAAAGAAATACAATTAAAATTCATCTTCTACTGTGTTTCTTTGCTCCAAGCTCCCTTTACACTCAGGTTAACAGGCCATTGAACCTGAGGATGTAATATCTTGTGTACCATCTCCTACGCTCTCTCTCTATAACTGATCTTCTTGTGTACCATCTACTACGCTCTCTCTCTATAACTGATCTTCTTGTGTACCATCTACTACGCTCTCTCTCTATATCTGATCTTCTTGTGTACCATCTACTACGCTCTCTCTATATCTGATCTTCTTGTGTACCATCTCCTACGCTCTCTCTATATCTGATCTTCTTGTGTACCATCTCCCACGCTCTCTCTATAACTGATCTTCTCGTGTACCATCTCCTACGCTCTCTCTCTATATCTGATCTTCTTGTGTACCATCTACTACGCTCTCTCTCTATATCTGATCTTGTGTAGCATGTCCTACGTTCTCTCTCTATATCTGATCTTCTTGTGTACCATCTCCTACGCTCTCTCTCTCTATATATCTGATCTTCTGGGTTTCCTCAATGGTACGTGCTTCATACATACCTTGTATGCTTCTGTATTCAGCTTCTCTAGGCACTGGTGGGGATTGAGGAAGCTCATGTCTGATTCTCAGGGTATGTCTGATAGCTCTTGGTTTATTTTTTCCCAGTTAATTCTATGGTTATTAAAATTAAACTTATTGAACATCCCGTCTCTAACATTAGTGTCACAGTTCCCTAACCCGGCTCTGGTGGTCTGGTGGCTAAAGCTCTCGCTTCACACGGCGAGGGCCTGGGTTCGATTCCCAGCCAGGGCAGAAACATTGGGCGTGTTTCTTTCCACCTGTTGTCTATGTTCCCCATCAGTAAAATGGGTACCTGGGTGTTAGTCGACTGGTGTGAGTCGCTTCCTAGGACACTGACCTAATCTGCCCGAAATGCTCAGCATAACAAGGGACTTTCTATATAGTAGTATGTCACTGATGTCAGCTAGGCCTGTTTACCATGTACATGTACTTGTAGTAAATAAAGATATTATTATTATTATTATTATTATTAATTAATACTTGTTTGAACTTCTATGATGTTATGATCAGAGTATATTGTTTTGTAATGTGTTTTTGTGGTTGTGAAGTGTTGTAACGTGTTGTGACGAGTGATGTTATGTGATGTGTTTAGTGGTACACAGCTTCATGTGGTGGTATGACACTCACATGTACTCACACACACACACACACACATACACACACACCAGGAGCCAGGTGCTGAGTCTCGACCCCTGCAACCACAATTGGGTGAGTACACACAATAGCGACATATAAAATACTGAGAGGAATTGACAAGTTGGACAGAGACAGGATGTTCCAGAGATGGGACACAGCAACAAGGGGACACAGTTGGAAGTTGAAGACTCAGATGAATCACAGGGATGTTAGGAAGTATTTCTTCTGTCACAGAGTTGTCAGGAAGTGGAATAGTCTGGAGAGTGACGTAGTGGAGGCAGGATCCATACATAGCTTTAAGAAGAGGTATGATAAAGCTCTTGGAGCAGGAAGAGTGACCTAATAGCGACCAGTGAAGAGACGGGGCCAGGAGCTGTGACTCGACCCCTGCAACCACAATTAGGTGAGTATACACACACACACACACACACACACACACACACACACACACACACAAGAAGGGAAGCTCAAAGACAATACGAAAATGACATAGCAGCGAAAGCAAAATCTGACCCAAAGCTGTTGTACAGCCACATCAGGAGGAGAACAACAGTTAAGGATCAGGTGATCAGGCTGAGGAAGGAAGGAGGGAGGTCACAAGATGACCACGAAGTGTGTGAGGAGCTTAACATGAGATTCAAAGAGGTGTTCACAGAGGAAATAGAAGGGCCTCCAGAAAGGAGGAGGGTAGGGTACACCATCAGGTGCTGGACACAATACACACAACTGAGGAGGAAGTGAAGAGGCTACTAAGCTGAGCTAGATACCTCAAAGGCGATGGGGCCGGACAACATTTCTCCATGGGTCCTGAGAGAGGGAGCAGAGGAGCTATGTGTACCTAACAACAATCTTCAACACGTCTATCGAAACAGGGCAACTACCAGAGGTATGGAAGACAGCAAATGTAGTTCCAATTTTTAAAAAAGGAGACAGAAACGTAGCACTAAACTACAGACCAGTGTCACTGACATGTATAGTATGCAAGGTCATGGAGAAGATTATCAGGAGAAGAGTGGTGGAGCACCTAGAAAGGAATGAGCTTATCAACGAAGGCCAACACGGTTTCAGGGACGGGAAATCCTGTGTCACAAACCACTGGAGTTCTATGACAGGGTGACAGCAGTAAGACAAGAGAGAGAGGGGTGGGTAGATTGCATATTCTTGGACTGTAAGAAGGCGTTTGACACATTCCCACACAAGAGATTAGTGCAGAAGCTGGAGGACCAGGCAGGGATAACAGGGAAGGCACTACAATGGATCAGGGAATACCTGTCAGGAAGACAGCAGCGAGTCATGGTTCGTGGTGAGGTGTCAGAGTGGGCGCCGGTGACGAGTGGGGTGCCACAGGGGTCAGTCCTAGGACCGGTGCTGTTTCTGGTGTTTGTGAACGACATGACGGAAGGAATAGACTCCGAAGTGTCCCTGTTTGCAGATGATGTGAAGTTGATGAGAAGAATTCAATCGGAAGAGGACCAGGCAGAACTACAAAGGGATCTGGATAGGCTGCAAGCCTGGTCCAGCAATTGGCTCCTGGAGTTCAACCCAACCAAGTGCAAAGTCATGAAGATTGGGGAAGGGCAAAGAAGACCGCAGACGGAGTACAGTCTAGGGGGCCAAAGACTACAAACTTCAATCAAGGAAAAAGATTTTGGGGTGAGTATAACACCACGCACATCTCCTGAGGCGCACATCAACCAAATAACTGCTGCAGCATACGGACGCCTAGCAAACCTAAGAACAGCATTCCGACATCTTAATAAAGAATCGTTCAGGACCCTGTACACTGTGTACGTTAGGCCCATACTGGAGTATGCAGCACCAGTTTGGAACCCACATTTATCCAAGCACGTAAAGAAACTAGAGAAAGTTCAAAGGTTTGCAACAAGACTAGTCCCGGAGCTAAGGGGTATGTCCTACGAGGAGAGGTTAAGGGAAATCGACCTGACGACACTGGAGGACAGGAGAGATAGGGGGGACATGATAACTACATATAAGATAATGAGAGGAATTGACAAGGTTGATAGAGACAGAATGTTCCAAAGATGGGACACAGCAACAAGGGGACACAGTTGGAAGTTGAAGACTCAGATGAATCACAGGGATTTCTTCAGTCACAGAGTAGTCGGGAAGTGGAATAGCTTGGGAAGCGATGTAGTGGAGGAGGTTCCATACACAGCTTTACGAAGAGGTATGATAAAGCTCATGGCGCAGGAGAGTGACCCAGTAGCGGCCAGTGAAGAGGCGGGGCCAGGAGCTATGTCTCGACCCCTGCAACCACAACTAGGTGAGTACAACTAGGTGAGTACACACACACACACACACAAGAAAGGAGACAGAAACGAGACATAAACTATACACTGACGTGCATAGTATGCAAAGTCTTGGAGAAGATTATCAGGAGGAGAGTGGTGGAGCACCTAGAACGGAACAAGATTATAAACGACAACCAGCACGGATTCATGGAAGGCAAATGCTGTGTCACAAACCTACTGGAGTTTTATGACAAAATTAACAGAAGTAAGACACGAGAGAGAGAGAGAGAGAGAGAGAGAGAGAGAGAGAGAGAGAGAGAGAGAGAGAGAGAGAGAGAAAAAAAAAAAAAAAGAGAGAGAGAGAGAGAGGGGTGGGTTGATTGCATTTTCTTGGACTGCAAGAAGGCCTTCGACACAGTTCCTCACAAGAGATTAGTGCAGAAGCTAAAGGATCAGGCATGTATAACAGGAAGGGCACTGCAATGGAGCAGAGAATACCTGACAGGGAGGCAACAACGGGTCATGGTACGTGATGAGGTATCACAATGGGCGCCTGTGACGAGCGGGGTCCCACAGGGGTCAGTCCTAGGACCAGTGTTATTTTTTATATGTGAATGACATGACGGAAGAGAAAAGACTCAGAAGTGTCCCTGTTTGCAGATGATGTAAGTTAATGAGGAGGATTAAATCATATGAGGATCAGGCAGGACTTCAAAGAGGCCTGGACAGGCTGGAAGCCTCGTCCAGCAACTGCTCTTGAAGATCGGGAAGGGCAAAGAAGATCGCAGACAGAGTATAGGCTAAGTGGCCAAAGACTGCAAACCTCACTCAAGGAGAAAGATCTTGGGGTGAGTATAACACCGAGCACGCCTCCGGAAGCGGACATCAACCAGATAACTGCTGCAGCATATGGGCGCCTGGCAAACCTGAGAATAGCGTTCCGATACCTCGGCAAGGAATCGTTCAAAACTGTACACCGTGTAAGTCAGGCTCAATTGGAGTATACAGCACCAGTTTGGAACCCACACCTTGGTCAAGCATGTCAAGAAATTAGAGAAAGGGCAAAGGTTTGCAACAAGGCTAGTTCTAGAGCTGAGGGAAATGTCCTACGAAGAAAAGGTTAAGGGAAATCTCTGACGACACTGGAGGATAGGAGGGTTGGGGGAGATATGATAACGACATACAAAATACTGCTAGGAATAGATAAGGTGGCCCTGAGACATGATGTTCCAGAGATAGGACACAGAAACAAAGGGGGCCAATTGGAAGTTGAAGACTCAGATAAGTCACAGGGATGTTAGGAAGTATTTCTTCAGTCACAGAGTTGTCAGGAAGTGGAATAGTCTGGCAAGTGAGGTAGTGGAGGCAGGAACCATGCATAGCTTTAAGACGAGGTATGATAAAGCGCATGGAGCATGGAGAGAGAGGACCTAGTAGCGGTCAGTGAAGAGGCGGGGCCAGGAGCTGAGTTCGACCCCTGCAACCACAAATAGGTGAGTAACACACACATCAGGTTATTAGTGTTGTATTAATACTCCAAGGTTGTATTAATACATATTGTTGTATTGATATATAAGGTTGTATTAATACATAAGGTTGTATTAATACATAAGGTTGTATTAATACATAAGGTTGTAATAATACACAAGGTTGTATTAATACATAAGTTGTATTAATACACAAGGTTGCTCCTCAGTGCCAGTAACTCAGATATACATAGTACACACATCACTGATGATATTCTAGCAGCTAAAGATTGTATGAATCATACATTCATGTAATTTTATATACATACTTATTATTCCCTGTATACATGATACATGGCATATATACATACTTTGTATACATGATACGTACTTTGCATGCATGATACATGCGTGGTATACATGATAAATACTTTGTATTGATGATAAATCATACATGATACATGCTTTGTATACGTGATACTTTCCATGCATGATGCACTATACATACATAATACACTGTATACATAGATGCTTTGTATACATGTTACATACTTTGTATGCATGATACATACTTTTTAAACGTGATATATATTTTTGTGTACATAATACATACTTTCTATACATGATACATGCTTTGTATACATGATACATACATGATACATACGTTTTTGATACATTGTATACATGATACATACTTTGTATACATGATACATTTTATACATGATACATACTTTGTATACATGATACATACTTTATATGCATGATACATACTTTGTATAGATGATACATACTTTGTATACCTAATACATACTTTGTATACATGATACATAATTTGTATACATAATACATACATTGTATACATGATACATACTTTGTATACATGATATATACTTTGTATACATGATATATACATGATACATACTTTGTATACATGATATATTCATGATACATTGTATACATATTTCTATACATGATACATTGTATACATACTTTCTATATATGATACATTGTATACATACTTTCTATGCATGATACATACTTTGTATACATAACACATACATGATACATTGTATACATGATATATTGTATATATGATGCATTGTATACATGATATATACATGATATATTGTATACATGACATATACTTGATGCATTGTATACATGATACATACTTTATGTACGTATATTGTGTTCATGATACATACTTTGTGTACGATATTGTATACATGATACATAATTTGTGTATATATATTGTATACATGATACATACTTTGTGTACATATATTGTATACATGATACATACTTTGTGTACATATATTGTATACATGATCATACTTTGTGTACATATATTGTATACATGATACATACTTTGTGTACATGATGCATTGTATACACGTGTACTCATGATACAGCGCCATGTGGCCTGATAGGCAACGCTCTTTTTCACGCTGAGTGTCCTAGGTTCGATCCCCGGCATGGGTGGAAACATTGGGGGTCTTTCCACACCTGTTGTCACTGTTCCCCAAGCGAGGTACCTGGGTGTTAGTCACACTACACCCTGTCACTGTTCACCTAGCAAGGAAGTAGGTACCTGGGTGCTAGTCACCCTACACCTGCTGTCACTGTTCACCTAGCAAGGACGTAGGTACCTGGGGTTTATACCCTACACCTGCTGTCACTGTTCACCTAGCAAGGAAGTAGGAATGGTGTTAGTCACCCCACACCTGCTGTCACCGTTCACCTAGCAAGGAAGTAGGTACCTGGGTGCTAGAATTACACCTGCTGTCACTGTTCACCTAGCAAACAAAAATAGGTACCTGGGTGTTAGTCACCCCACACCTGCTGTCACTGTTCAAACCACAAGGACGAGGTACCCGGGTGCCAGTCCCCCACCTGCTGTCACTCTTCACCTAGCAAGCAAGTAGGTAGCTGAGTGTTTGTCACCCTAACCTGCTGTCACTGTTCACCTAGCAGTAAAAAAATTGGGTGTTGGTGACTGGGTGGGTGGCATCCTGGGGGACAAGATTGAAGGATCACAATGGAAATAAGACAGACAGTCCTGACGACCCCTGACTTTCTTGGGTTATCCTGGGTGGCTAACCCTCCCCACCCTGGGTTATCCGGGGGGCTAACCCTCCATACCCTGGGTTATCCTGGGTGGCTAACCCTCCCTACCCTGGGTTATCCTGGGTGGCTAACCCTCCCTACCCTGGGTTATCCTGGGTGGCCCCCCCTTAGGGCAAACCTCCCTACCCCCTGGGTGGCTAACCCCTCCCTCCACCCTAGGTTATCCTGGGTGGCTAACGCTCCATACCCTGGGATCCTGGGTGGCAACCCCCTCCCTGGGTTATCCTGGGGGCTAACCCTCCCACCCCGGGTGGCTAACCCTCCCTACCTTGGGTTATCCTGGGTGGCTAACACTCCCATCCTGGGTTATCCTGGGTGGCTAACACTCCCATCCTGGGTTATCCTGGGTGGCTAACACTCCTACCCTGGGTAAGTGGGGGATAACCCTCCCTACCCTGGGATCCTGGGTGGCTAACACTCCCATCCTAGGTTATCCTGGGTGGCAAACCTTCCTACCGGGTTTCCTGGATGGCTAACACTCCCTACCCTAGGTTATAGTGGGTGGCTAACCCTCCCTACCTTGGTTATCCTGGGTGGCTAACACTCCCCACCCTAGGTTATCCTGGGTGGCTAACCCTTCCTACCCTGGGTTATCCTGGTGGCTAACCCTCCTACCCCGGGTTAAACCTGGATCAACCCTTCCTTTCCCTGGGTTATTCTGGTGGCTAACCCTCCCTACCCTGGGTTATCCCCGGGTGGCTAACCCTCCTACCCGGGTTATCCTGGATGGCTAACCCTTCCTACCCTGGGGTTTTCCTGGGTGGCTAACCCTTCCTACCCTGGGTATCCAGGGTGGCTAACCTTCCTACCCTGGGTTATCCTGGATGGCTAACCCTTCCTACCCTGGGTATCCAGGGTGGCAACCCTTCCTACCCTGGGTTTATCCTGGGTGGATAACCCTCCCCTTCCCCGGATTATCCTGGGTGGCTAACCCTTCCCTACCCTGGGTTATCCTGGTGGCTAACCCTTTTTCCTACCCTGGGTTATCCAGGGTGGCTTCCCTTTCCTACCCTGGGTTATCCGGATGGCTAACCCTTCCTACCCTGGGTTATCCTGGATGGCTAACCCTCCCTACCCTGGGTTATCCAGGGTGGCTAACCCTTCCTACCCTGGGTTATCCTGGATGGCTAACCCTTCCTACCCTGGGTTATCCTGGATGGCTAACCCTTCCTACCCTGGGTTATCCTGGATGGCTAACCCTTCCACCCTGGGTTATCTGGATGGCTAACCTCAGGGTTAAAAAACCCAACAAAAAAACTTATTATCGTTTACATACAGTGTATTTACGATACGTACTCCCCGTATACACAAACATCCTATGTATACATGATACATTCAATGTATTTATGATGATACTGTGTATACATGACATACCCAGAGTGCTTGACATGGTAGGTGACCTTGCTAGGTGACCTTGTTAGGTGACCTTGTTTGGTGACCTTGATAGGTCACCTTGTTAAATAACCTTAAAGCTGACATTGCTAGGTGACCTTGTTAGGTGACAGTGATAGGTGACCTTGGTAGGTAACTTTGCTAGGTGACCTTGTTAGGTAACTTTGCTTTGGTGACCTTGTTAGGTAACTTTGTTGGGTGACCTTTGTTAGGTAACCTTGCTAGGTGAATACGTGACCTTGTTAGACAACCTTATAAGTGACCTTGCTAGGTGACCATGTTAGATGATCTTGCTAGGTGAGCTTGTTAGGTGACCATGCTGGGTGAGCTTGCTAGGTGACCATGTTGGGGTGACGTTGCTAGGTGAGCTTGCTGGGTTTTATCATGCTGGGTGACCTTGCTAGGTGACCTTTAGGTGACCTTGCTAGGTGACCATGCTGGGTGACCTTCTGGTGACCTTGCTAGGTGACCCTTCCAGGTGACCTTGCTGGGTGACCTTCTAGCTGCCCATGCTGGGTGATCTTGCCAAGGACCTTTAGGTGACCATGTTGGGATCTTTTAGGTGAGCTTGTTAGGTACCTGCTGGGTGAGCTTGCTAGGTGACCATGTTGGGTGACGTTGCTAGGTGAGCTTGCTGGGGGGGAAACCATGCTGGGTGACCTTCAGGTGACCTTGCTAGGTGACCTTGCTAGGTGACCTTGCTGGGGACCTTGCCAGCTGCCCATGCTGGGTGATCTTGGTAATGACCTTGCTGGTGACCATGTTGGATGATCTTGCTTAGGTGACCATGCTGGGTGAGCTTGCTAGGTGACCATGTTGGGTGTCGTTGCTAGGTGAGCTTGCTGGGTGATCATGCTGGGTGAGCTTGCGGGTGATCATGCTGGGTGACCTTGCTAGGTGACCTTGCTAGGTGATTTAGGTGACCATGTTGGATGATCTTGCTAGGTGACCTTGCTAGGGACCATGCTGGGTGATCCGGGGTGAGCTTGCTAGGTGACCATGCTGGGTGATTTTCCCGGGGTGACCATGCTGGGTGACCTTGCTAGGTGACCATGCTGGGTGACCTTGCTAGGTGACCATGCTGGGTGCCTTTTGGTAGGTGGCCTGCTGGGTGACCTTGCGGGGACCAGCTGGGTCCCCTTGGTAGGTGACCTTGCGGGGTGAGCTTGCTAGGTGACCATGCTGGGTGACCTTGGTAGGTGACCATGCTGGGTGACCTTGCTAGGTGACCATGCTGGGTGCCTTTTGGAGGTGACCTTGCGGGGATTTTGCTGGGTGACCATGCTGGGAAAAGTTTTCGTACACAGTGACGTGCGTCTGGCAGTGGGGGAAAATGAGTGTCGTACACAGTAGATGTGCGTCTGGCAGTGGGGGGATAGAGGGCCGTAAAGTAGATGTGCTTTGGGAAAAGTGGGGGAAGAGAGTGTCGTATACAAAAATGTGCGTCTGGCAGTGGGGGGATAGAGAGTCCCCTTTACCAGTAGATGTGCGTCTGGTAGTGCTGGGGAGAGTTTTCGAACGGGTTTTTGACTTGCGTCTGGCAGTTTCCCCCAATATGATTAACAAAATCGCCTCGTTATTGTCTCATTGTTTCGTGATATAAAGAACATTTATGTTTCTGAGCGAAAACTTGTGGAAATGAAAAAATATATTGACTCCCCCCCCATTCCTGAGAAAAGAGATGATTTTATCATTATTATTATTATTAATTTCCCCGAACATATCCCCACACACACACCAGTGCAGTCAAAGCAGTCACCGCGTTTTGAGCTCCGCTAAATTTTGGGGGTATTGGGTGGTCCTAAGGGGGGAACCGAGTGCAACAAACAGGCGTGGGCATAGGCTAAAGTGTCATACTCATTTAAAACCAAAAAGCAGGGAAATACGGAAAAATCACAAAAGAAAAAACACAGTAAATAGTGAAAGGGGGCCCGGGGAGGGGGGGCGGTGATAGGCCTAACACGGTTGCCACACGGGAGGGGGAATGGGAATATATCGTAGTGAACTATAAAGGGGGTGGGGAGCATATCTACTGGAGGAACCCCAAGGGGGGCAATGCAAGGCAAAATTTTAAAAGTACGGGGGGTTGCATTAAGGAGCCCAATAGAAAAGAAACGAAAAAGGCAGTCCCCCTTTTGGGGGCCACGCCAGGAGAATATCGACAATCTGACCAGACTCAGCAGACATCGGATGTAATGCCCCAAAACCTAGTTTGGTTTGGGCAGGTTTCTGGCCCTGAGTTGCTGAAGCTGTGGGAAAAATCCCTGCTCGGAGGAGCTGACTA
>WNWK01036835.1:0-18898 GCA_009830355.1 Cherax destructor
ATTAACACTATCAGGTCTACTAACACTCTCAGGTCTACTAACACTCTCAGGTCTACTAACACCCCAGGTCTACTAACACTCAGGTCTACTAACACTCTCAGGTCTACTAACACTCTCAGGTCTACTAACACTTTCAGGTCTACTAACACTCTCAGGTCTACTAACACTCTCAGGTCTACTAACACTCTCAGGTCTACTAACACTCAGGTCTACTAACACTCTCAGGTCTACTAACACTCTCAGGTCTACTAATACTCTCAGGTCTACTAACACTCTCAGGTCTACACCAGCATCCTTGGAGAATCTTGATCATTACAGCAGATTTTTTTACTTGTCTCTGCATTATGGAAGTTTCTGATCTACATTATTACTCTTTCTAATACTTGTGCTTGTAGTAATGTTTTCTGATATTTAATGTGTATGGTGTCATGGCTGATAGATCAGGCAGGCACTTGCACATCCCAAATGTTGTCGATTGTACCATTTAAATAACTTATTGTACCATTTGTTCATTAGCTACTTTTCTTATTGTACATATGATTATATTTAACTGCATAAGAAATCTACTTAATAGTCCACGTCTATTTCTTAAGTAATCTCTAAGCATTAGGATTAGTTTTCCTGAAATGCATTGCATACTAGTGACTTTCTATTGTGCCTACCAATATTTTATTACATGTAAACTAGGTTATTTTTGTACCACAAAGAAGTAAAAAATTATATTTGTACTTAGTTGTTGCAGTCACCACACACACTCACACTCCCAGTGAACTGTGATCTAAGTATTAATTGCTGTACATGTAGAGTGTGTTCCCATTGCCTGTTATGTTGAGTGTGTTTTGCTCCACAGACAGTGGTTTTTAAACAAGAACTTGCACTCTCAATGTTTAAAGTGTTTGATACTTTCCTGGTTCAAACACCTTTGAAACAGATAATGATTTCTGCGATTATTGCCTTAAACACAGACTGTGCTCCCATGGGCTCTCTGTCTTCAGTGTGTTTGATGAATTTCCAGTGGATCAAAGTGGATTCTCCAACTGCTGTGATGTTGGTGTCACGAGTGTTGTTATAGCTAGCATGACCAACGTTGCTACGGGATCTTTAGTCACTCTGCTGGACCTCATAGGAAACAAGTTAGAGCTGTACTTAGATGTTTCACCTATAAATGGCATAGACTGTTGTTTAATTAATGCATACATGTTGATTAAAGAGAATGAGCCACACTACAGTAGTAGGATCTGTTAAAGGCAGTCAGCAGCTGGACTGTCTCAGAGAGAGAAATGGGGGAGGGTTATGTTGGAGGGTAAGGGGAGTGGTGGAGAGGATGGAGTGCCCTCTCTCGTGCTCCTCACACTGATACATCCAGTACATGGGCACCAGGGAGGCAGGGAGACAGACAGGGAGGGAGGTACAGAGACAGGGAGGGAGGCACAGAGACAGGGAGGGAGGGAGAGTGTAAACAGAGCCGCTGCTTCACCACACACCACGACACACTAACACTCAAGGGAGGTCAGGTGGTGCCTGTATTTCTTTACTGGGAGAGGGGGGGGTTAGGGGTGGCTGTCTGGTTGGAAGGTGACTAAGAGAGACTTTTTGAAGCAGCTTAATTTTTACTGTTTTTTCTTGGACAACTAAGGGAATTTGTGTGTTGAAGCCCCTCAAGCAGCACCTTGGTCCAAACACCCACCAAAAAATACATGTTTTTTTATTTTTAACACACCGACCGTCTCCCACCGAGGCAGGTGACCCGAAAAAGGTCACCTGCAGCACCTTGGTCCAAACACCCACTAAAAAATACATGTTTTTTATTTTTAACACACTGACCATCTCCCACCAAGGCAAGTGACCCGAAAAAAACAAACTTTAAAGCTTTTCTTCTTTTTAAATATACAGTGGTACCTCGAGTTACGATGGTCCCCAAAATCGCCCTTTTATGTAAGTTTATTTTTTTAAATGCTTTTGTAAGTATATTTTTGGGGGTGTAAAAGGACTAGTCTATTTTACATTATTCCTTATGGGGATAAATTCGTTTGGTAATGGAACTTGAACAGCATTCTCGAACGAAAAAATATCGTAACTCGAGGTACCACTGTAGTACTTTATACAGGAGAAGAGGTTACTAGCCTTGCTCCTGGTATTTTAGTTGCCTCTGACAACACACATGGCTTACGGAGGAACAATTCTTCTCCACTTCCCCATGGAGAAACATAATTTTTATATGTATAATTTTTAACCATGTCTTACCCATGATATGCAAACCAAATACCGATGAATGACATATACATGCACAAAATGTCACTACATGTAGTGAAAATAACACAGTAATAAAGATGAATGCAATTTACATTTAACAAAATTGCAATTTTAAATCTACATTTCTGCATTGATCATAACTGCAGATAAGTGTCATTAGTTATTAAGTTATTCCTTAACAAAGTGTGCTAAGTGACTGCTCATGTGTCTTTAAATAAACAAAACAAACCACTTCAGTTCTTTGTGTAGTATACACAGTGTAGTTTACATGTAATAAAATATTGTTAAGCACAAAGAAAGCCACTAACATTGATGTCCATTATACACCAGGTTCCACCTATCACCTTTATTATTTCTCAACATCATCGCAGACATAAAAACAAGAGCAACACCTTCATATCATCTCTTGCTGACGATACCAGAATAAGCGTTAATGTTATCGACAGAATCTTCCAGTGGGCAAATCAATATGATGCTTTGATATAGGAAGAACGAAGAAGTCAAACTGAGCACAGTACAGTGGACCCCGAGTAACGAGCAAAATTCATTCCAGAAGCCTGCTCAAGTGCCATTACTGAACGAATTTACTCCTTAAGAAATAATGTCGAGTAGGTTAGTCCATTTCAGACCCCCAAAATACACTTACAAAAGCACTTACAATATTATACAGTGGTCCCTCGGTTTTCGCCGAAAATTCGTTCCAGAATGCTGCTCAAGTGCCATTACCGAACAATTTACTTCCTTAAGAAATAATGTCACGTAGGTTAGTCTATTTCAGACCCCCAAAAATACACTTGCAACAGCACTTACAAAATACACTTACATAAATGTTCGAGTTTGGAGATGCACGAAAACCGAGGACCACTGTACTTACATAATTGTACGATTTCCGAGGTGCTCGTAACTCAGGGTCCACTGTATATGGAATAAAAGCACAACATCTCGTGTAGCATAAGAAACACATAGAGAAGGGCCCCACTTATAAAGCAACACTTTGGTATCAGTAAAAATACCAAAGTGTTGCACATGTGTCTAATTTATCAATTTGCCCAGGACCTCTACTAGACAAGCTTTTCTTGCATCCCCTTGCTTGTGTCTTTCTAGGAATTCATTTTCAAAATCTGCCAAGTCACAGATAATGCAGTATGTTAACTGCCTCAGTTCTTTACAGTTTGAGTTTCTTCCTCCTCACAATGACAGTTTTATGTTTCCAGTTAATATGATAAACAGTTGTTACAAGAATTAGTAACAAGTTGCTTATACAGATTTATTGTAAAGCCCTCAAGATATGCAGAGCATTATTGGCAGTCTTAAAACTAACTTTAAACTACAATACAAAGCTTTGTTGTTTGAGATTAAAAAGCTATGTTATGAATCTTACTACTTGTTAACATTTTATACAGCACATTAGTACAGCATTTGCTATAGTCAATACTGAAATGGAGTGAAGGTTTGGTTACAGCATGATATGGTAATGCAGTCATACCTCACTAATACGGTAAGTTAGGTCCTGTACTTGCCACCATAAACTGAATCACAGCTTTTTTTTTTTCACTTGCCAGTTCATGTAAAAACCTAAAAACATATTTACACTATCATTTATTAAGTGCACAATAGCACTAGGTCTAAAAAATGGTGAAAAGTAAAAATAGTAAATCAAATCAAATTGAAGATTGCCGAAATCCGTCTTAAGAGCAAGGCAAGCACCAAAAATAGTAAACATGAATATAATTGAAAAACAGTGTACAGTAGTCCTCTCGTATCCACGGGGGGTACGTTCCAAGACCTACCGTGGATAACCGAAACTGCAGTGGTCCCTCGGTTTTCGTGCATCTCCAAACTCGAACATTTATGTAAGTGTATTTTCGTAAGTGCTGTTGCAAGTGTATTTTTTGGGGTCTGAAATAGACTTACCTACGTGACATTATTTCTTAAGGAAGTAATAGCACTTGAGCAGCATTCTGGAACGAATTTTTGGCGAAAACCGAGGGACCACTGTATACGTATACTAAGTCGTTTTTCGTTTACATACATACCTTTGATGAAGTGTAATTGATAATTATGCACTATAAGTGGAGAATTAGCACTTTTTCACTGATGGGAAGCACTTCATGACTTTTGTGTTTTGTGACCATTATTAAGCAAAATTAATTAAGACTTATTTTCAGGACACAGTAAATCTTGGATAACTGAAACCACAGATACCAAATCCATAGATACAGGAGGTTTTACTGTATTAGCGAAGTACTCTGAAGCAAGTGCAGTATTAGCAAGGTCTGCCTGTAGTGGGGACACCTTGTAATGGTTATGGATGCTGATAGGAATCATATACTGAATTTACACTGAATCAGGGAGGTGTTTTCTAACAATGTTATTGAAGCCATTGACAGGTGGGGATTTATTAGTATCTATTGATAGAAAGTTCCAGATATTAAGGTCTTTAATTTGAATGTGTTGGGTCAAACATGTGTTATATCAGAGAGAGACATGTTTCTAGTACTGTATCTGTGGTTGTTGTAATGCAACTCTCCAGGAGGAATTGGGGTGCTAGGTTCATGTTCGTAATTTCCTGAGCATGTTGTACACACTGTAATAGGTGTGAATGTTCTGAATGTTGAGCAAATGTAGACTATCATGGAGAGTGTATTGTCTGGAACCAGCCTGTGTGATCATTCTGTTAGCAGAGTCACAAAATTGTGATAACACTTGCCATGGGTTCAAACCCCACCCGTTCCCTGGTCTGTTAGCTGATTTTTGTTAGGTAATGTTGGGTTTTAGGTGACTAGCTGTTGAAGGTTCCCATGCACAACTAAGTGAAAAAAGGAAAGATTATAGAGTATTATAAAGTGAGTAATAATGTTTGTAGAACATAGTACATAATATATTTTTGATAGAATGCCCACAGTTTTGGAAAGTTTCTTAGAAATGCATTGCATGCGAGTGTTCAATTTCAAGTTGCAGTCATGGTGTATACTTAACAATTTTCTCCTCTTGTCTTTCTGTGTGAATGATTTATTTTTATGTTAAATTTAGTGTTTTATGTTTATTCTCAGACAATATGTGAAAGGTTTTGTCAATACAGTAGTCCCCCATATCCATGAGGAATATGTTCTGAGACCTATCGTGGATGCCGAAACCATGGGTATACCTGGAGTATACCTGTAGAGGGTTTTGGGGGTCAGCGCCCCTGTGGCCCAGTCTGTGACCAGGCCTCATGGTGGATCAGGGCCTGATCAACCAGGCTGTTACTGTTGGCCACACATAACCCGACGTACAAACCACAGCCCGGCTGGTCAGGTACTGACTTTAGGTGCCTGTCCAGCACCTTCTTGAAGACAACCAGGGTCTATTGGTAATCCCTTATGTATGCTGGGAGGCAGTTGAACAGTCTTGGGCCCCTGATACTTATTGTGTTGTCTCTTATCATTCTAGTGGCACCCCTGCTTTTCATTGGAGGGATGTTGCATCGTCTGTTGAGTGGGCAGTAGCAAACCCTATATGTATACCATTTTTTATTTACATCTATACCTTTGATAAAGTTTAATTGATAAATTATGCACAATAAGTCGAGGATTAGCAATTTTACACTGCTGAGAAGCACTTCATTGCTTCTCTTAGGCTTTGAAGAACTACCAGCATCACTACTCTTGCACTTTAGGTCCATTCTTAAGCAAAATTAAGGGTTATTTTCAGGCTGCGGTAAACCGTGGATAACTGAAACTGTGGAAACTGAATCCGTGGATACGGTGGTTCTACTGTATTGAGAGTAACTTTGTTGGCAGTCATCCAGGCAGATGAAAAAAGCTCCTCATTGCCTGTGTTACTGAGGATGACCGGATCTGGATTTGATGTAATAAAAGCTGTCATGTGCAGACAGTACTGGTTTAAGTTGCTAATAGGTAATAGGTGGCATCCCCATGGTGATAGTCTGTATTAATGGTCACCTGTTGGTATCTGTCAGTGAGGTTGGACTTCATGTGAAAATATGACCTCTAATTCCATAATGTTGTAGTTTAAGCAGCAAGCTTGTCAAAGTTTTCTTAGATCGACAAAGAGGTTATTTATTATTTTCTAGAACTAAATAGGTAGTGTCTGGCATCTTTATGATAGCATCATTGGTACTTTTTCCCGGCCTCAAACCAAACTGGCCATCATGAATATATGTATTCTCTTATGTATTAACTTCTCAAATATTTTGGAAAATAATGGCAGGTTGGAAACTGACTAATAGTTGATGATGTCTGGTTTTACAAACCTCCACCATGGTTGTGGATAATGTTGGTAGTATTCCTAATGTGGTTAATGGAACCAGAACTCATTATAAAATTCTGAAGACTGAGTAACTAGCATGTGTAGGTTGTCATGCAGCTTGGTGTCCATTGTTTATCGTTGCCGGTCGTCTCTCGACAGTTTCTTAATGATTGGTGGTGGTAGCCAGAGCAGCGACTCCTGAAGTAATACTACGCAGAGGAAAGCAAAGGATCATACTGGGTGAAAAGTTGTTTTAAGCTTTATGAACTGATGATATAGAGATCAAAATCTAGACCCACAATGAGGGTTATATCCCACTTAAGTCTAAAAATGAGAGTCCTTTACAAGTATATAACTTTACCTTCACCTTATAATTTATAATAGTATTTTAGTGATCTTTAGTTTAGTAACATACTTTTCCTTATATTACAGCTAACATTATATACGTATACAGTGAGCCCCCGGTTCTCATCGGTAATCTGTCCCAGAGGGCCCGTCGACCACCGGTTTGGTCGAACTCCGATTCTATTTTCCCCATAAGAAATAATGGAAATAAAATTAATCCGTTCCAGACATCCAAAAGTATTAAAATAAAATATTTTTAGAACTTTTTGACATTAAATTAATTTTTTTTTTTCAACAAGTCGGCCGTCTCCCACCGAGGCAGGGTGACCCAAAAGAAAGAAAATCCCAAAAGAAAATACTTTCATCATCATTCAACACTTTCACCACACTCATACATAATCACTGTCTTTGCAGAGGCGCTCAGATACGACAGCTGAGAATAGTCCCTTCCAGCTGTCACTATCCCAGACCCCTCCTTTAACCCTTTCAGGGTTATTGACGTACTAGTACGGCTTACGCCCTGGGGTTATTGACATACTAGTACGCCTAAATTCTAGCGCCCTCAAATCAAGCAGAAACAGGCTGTTAGGCCTAGATGTGATAGAATGGGTCTGTGCGGTCAGTGTGCGCAGTATAAAAAAATTTCCCGCACCACACAGTGCATAATGAGGAAAAAAACTCTGACCGTGTTTTTGGTTTAAAACAGCGACTTTGCAGTCTATTTTCGTATGGTATTTATTGATGTATTCTCGTTTTCTTGGTCTCATTTGATAGATTGGAAGATATATTACAGAAATTGAGATGATTTTGATTGGTTTGACAAAGACAAGTACCTTGAAATTGAGCTCAAAGTAGCGAAAATGTTTGATTTTGACGAAGAGTAAACAAATCACACCATGCATCAATACACATCAACTGGCGAGTCTAATATTCATGCACAAGTGCTCTAATATTATTTATGCAATTTTTACAATGATGCAGTTGTATACATAACAGTAAATCTTCTATTTTTGTGAGAATAAAAATTCAAAATGAAAAGCAAAAGTAATGTAAGAGGGGCCTGGAAACGTGACTAATGAACAGAGAAGACGTTATTTTAGTGCCAGGAATGTCTGCTTTGTTTATTCTGGACCCTATTTTGAAATTGGCATCGTTTGAAATTTGTGTGAATTGACCAGTGCCATTTTCTGACCCTATTTTGGTAGTTGTAATAGCTAAGTAGGCGGTTTCTTGTGCTCAATCGATAGAAGAAATGGAGTTCTGCGAAATAGCTATAATTTAGTTGCCTGAAACATTGGAATTTGCGAAAATAGGGTCAAAGTGGGAAATCGCCGATGCATAAGTGTCATGGCTGTTGCTAACTTGAAAGCATAATTCCGTTGTTTTCGATAAAATTTCATAATTTTTGTGGCGTTATGATTGGAAAAAAGATTCTCTATCATTTCATAAGAAAAATAAAAAATTTTTTTTAAATTCTTGGACCCTGAAGCGAGTTTGGAGACCCCCTTGGACCCTGAAAGGGTTAAAGTGCAGGCATTGTACTTCCCATTTCCAGGACTCAAGTCCAACTAAATCAATTAACTGGTTTCCCTGAATCCCTTCACAAAATGTTCCTGCTCACCTCCAACAGATCGTCATGTCCCAAAAACCATTCGTCTCCATTCCTCTATCTAACACGCTCACACATGCTTGCTGGAAGTCCAAGCCCCTCGCCCAAAACCTCCTTTACCCCCTCGCCCACAAAACCTCCTTTACCCCCTCCCTCCAACCTTTTCTGGGACGACCCCTACCCCGCCTTCCTTCCCCTACAGATTTATACGCTCTCCAAGTCATTCTACTTTGATCCATTCTCTCTAAATGACCACACCACCTCAACAACACCTCTTCAGCCCTCTGACAAATACTTTCAGTAACTCCACACCTTCTCTAATTTCCACATTCCGAATTTTCTGCATAATATTTACACCACATTGCCCTTAGACAGGACATCTCCACTGCCTCCAGCCTCCTCCTCGCTGCAGCATTTGCAACCCATGCTTCACACCACATATAAGTGTTGGTACCATATCTTTCATACATTCCCTTCTTTGCCTCCATGGATACGTTAAATTAAATTTACAATTTTATAAAAAATAAGAAATAAATAGTACAATAACATGTCACTTACATTTTATTAAGAGTTGTTGATGTGGGAGGGGGGGGAGGAGGAGAAGGTGGAGATAGTATGCTAGTGTTTGGAAGGGAATCCCCTTCCATTAACACTGCAGGTACCAAGTTCTTTTCTGGGGTTACTTCCCTTTTCTTTTAATGCCACTAGGATCAGGTTGAGTCACTGGACCTTCTCTAACCAAAAATCTGTGTCTGGCGGTTTTAAAATGTCCCTAAAATGTGACAAGACATTGTCATTAAACATGTGCATACATGGCGTGCAACATCTTAGTTAGAAGGTGATAATCATACATAAATGTCTGCACATTTGTCCATTGGGCACAAATCTACTAATTTTGAAGAAGGCACCTTCTTCATCTTCGGTTCCACCATCCTCCTCCTCTTGACCATTTTCCTGAACTGTGGTCTGTGGTTAACTCTTCATTGTGCTCCTCCACCAACTGTTCCACATCCTGGGTACAAACATCCAACCATGGACTTGCCCAGTTCCACAATTTCTTGACAACAGGCTCAGGCTCAGGGTTCTGAGGCTCACCCCCAAAACCTTCAAAATCTAAGACACAGTCTGTACAATTTTCTCCAGGCAGAGTTCAAAGTCCTGGTAGTCACTCCCTCCCAAGCCTTACCTATAAGCTTTACACAATGCAGGATATGAAATGATCTTTCAAAACTCTTTTAGGGTCATATCTTGTTTGTGGTCACATCAAAGCACTTTTGAAACATTGCTTTGGTGTAGTTTTTTTAAAGTTGCAAATAACCTGCTGGACCATGGGCTGGAGAGAGGGTGGTATTAGGGGCAAGAACTTCCTTTGATGAACTCACAGCCCTGCACAATTTCCTCTGCCAAGTCTGGAGGATGACAAGAGCATTGTCCATTATCAGGAGGCACTTAAGTGGCAAATTTTTCCTCGAGATATTTCTTCACTGGGCCAAACACGTTTTAGACCAATCAAGGAAAATTTCCCTAGTGACCCATGCCTTTTGTTAGACTTCCACATCACACAAAATTAGACTTGGTGATACCGCATCTGCCAAACATGGAGTTTTCAGAATGATACACAGTAAAGAGCTTCACTTTGCAATCACCACTGGCATTAGCACACATCATGAGAGTTAGCCTGTCTTTCATAGGTTTATGTCCTAGCTGTGCCTTTTCCTCCTTTGTAATGTAGGTCCTGTTTGGCATTTTCTTCCAAAACAAGCCTGTTTCGTCACAATTGAACACTTGTTGGGGTTGGAATTGTTCAGCCTCTATTACCCCTGGAATTCTTGCACATATTTTCTGCAGCCTTTTGTCAGAACTGGCAGCCTCACCATACCTCACAACACTATGTATTCCACTTAAACTTTAAATCTGTCAAACCAGCCTTTGCTGGCTTTAAGATCAGTTCACTTCAGCACTTGTTGCAGGCATTTCTTGAGATCATCCCTCACCTTGTTTTAATATTCCTCGTAACATTATCTCCTCTAACTGTTTTCGTTGATCCACACTAACAACAAATTTCCTTTTTCTAGCACTTGAGATTTTCTGTTTTGTGACCATACTTGGCCCCCAAACAACAGCACCCCTTTTCCTTTCTCTTGGCCAAAATGGAAGAGATGGTTGAATGGGATTTCCCCCGGAGCCTGGCCAGCTCAGGACAGCACTCTACTTTCATATTCTGCTATCATCTCCTCCTTCAATTCTCCGTATTTCACATTCTTTACCCCGGAAAACTTTAAAGGGCTTTTTTGGGGGCCCATGTTGGCTTATTTGCATTTTTCAGACAAAAACACGGAATAATGAAATATATGGTTGAATTGTGGGTGGTGCGTGGGTAGTGGTCGCTCGCTGTAAAAAAACACGGGGAGTGCCTGGGCGCCCAGCTGGGCCGGCCACACGCGTCGCATCCGGGACGGATAGCCAGCTCGCCCAACTCCAGTCCCCCAATCCCGGGAGCCAAAAATTTGTAAATTGAACCCATTTGGCGAGCCCCGGGCGCCGTAGGGCACGGGGTTCACCGTATACTTCTTCCTCTTTCAACAAACCCGCCGTATCCACAAAAGGGGGGGCCCAAAAAAAAAACAAAAGTTTCTTTTTTTAAAAAATTGTATCAGGAGAAGGTTTACTGCCTTGAACTTTTATATGTACATTTTGAAGATATAATTTCTCATTGTCATTCTTATGTTAATATACGTAACTCTTTATCTTAAACATTTTTGTTCATTATTTCTTACCACTTTTTGTAAACTCTTACATGGCAAAAGAGACCAAAAATTAGTTAAAAAAATAATTCTAAATTGATTGTTTTAGTAATAAAAATATATTTATCAGTTTTTCAGCCTAATTTCTCCCATTTTTTTTACAGGCTGTGTTAATGCTTCCCTTCCTCTCTCTATCATCATTGTGGGGATTGGTGGAGCAGGTTTGGATGGACGGAAACCCGGATGGAATGTTGTCCGCCTCTCAGTCCGGTCAGTGCAGCTCTCAGAATTTAAATTTGTGCCATTTGGGACTTTCTGATGAGGAATGGGGATCCTCTCACGCTGGGCTTGACTGTAGGGAAGTCCGAAGTCCCTATCAAGTTCTCTCTTAATAAAGCAAAAACCATTGTTCCCCACCACCAAGATCAACGATGCCTCCCCAGCAGACCTCATGATCCCTCTGTCGTACTCTTTCACCTTTAAAGAAAAAGAACTTGCCTGTACCTAATTAACTCACATGGTAAAGGAAGCTTCTCTCATAACATAGATGTCTTTTGCAGATGATTTTTTCAAATTCTAATGAACTATTTGTCCCTTTCTTTAAATGTGATAAATTTTGGGATACATACAGTAAGCTAGCTGTCTTATAAGCACTCTATATAGGCAAATTGTTTACAGAATTGAATAGTGCATTAAAGGCCTAGTGTACTATTCAATTTTGCATGAACTGTAATTTTATATTGCATTTAAAACTACATGTGCCATATAAAAATAGCTCATAAAGGCAGACTGTAACTCACTCAAGTAAAGGTGAGCAAAGTTTATGTCATGGATATACATACCTTTTTAAGTTTATTTTTTGAAATTTTTATGGACTTTCTGTTAAATGTGATGTGATGTTAAGTTCAGTAGAATAAGGTTTATATGGCAGTTTTCCTTTTTTCATGGGGAAGTGGAAGAATTCTTCCTCCGTAAGCCATGCGTGTCATAAAGGCGACTAAAATGCTGGGAGCAAGGGGTAACCCCTTCTCCGTATATATTACTAAATGTAAAGGAGAAACTTTCGTTTTCCTTTTGGGCCCCCCTCGGTGGGAAACGGCCGCGTGTTGAAAGAAAAAGAAAGTTTACCTTTATTCTTTTTATTTTTATAACTGTGGGAACTACTTGTTATACTTTTATGTTACCATAAACATGTTAAGGGTGACAACTATCTCCGGTTCTTGGCTACAAATGCTCAGGTTACAATATTCTTCTTAGGAATGTCCCAAAATTACAAGGGTTCTTGACTTACAATGTCTAAGTTACAGTGATCTTACTTACAAATGAGATTCAAAAATAATATATACAGACTTTTTACAAATTTGTGTTGTTAAAGGACGTATGGGACAATTATTCTTTTACTCTCCTAATTAATAAGTAACAGGTTGAGGATTAGAAGGCGACGGTAAGTTGACTCACCTAGATTAATTCTCATTTGTAAGTCAGACCTTTTATAACTTGTCTGGATGTTCATCTTTCGATACTTGTTCAATGAGGATTCTTTAAGGAAATTTTAATGTTGCATCCATGAGTGTTCAGTTTCATCCATGGTATTCATTTACATCCATTGGTGTTCATTTACATCCATGGTGTTCATTTACATCCATGGGTGTTCATTTCATCCATGGGTGTTCATTTCATCCATGGGGGTTCATTACATCCATGTATGTTCATTTTCATCCATGGGTATTCATACATCCATTGGTATTCACTTGTATCCATGGGTTTACTTACATCCATGGTGTTCAGTTTACAGTCACCTCTTTCAAAGGCTCCTCTGCAGTGAACTTAAAATTCCTTTGAAAAAGATCCGAATGAATGGTACATGATACTCAATTTCAAAACATTTATTGAGTTGCATTTATTATGCAATATACAGAGGAACTTCATAAGAAGGTGACTTTTTCAATCAGCCAGGCTAATAAATCAACTATTATTATTGAAGTTATAAGTCATTTCCTTCATTAAGAATTGTTGTATTGTAAAAAACATTGAGTGTATGTATTTTTGAGCTGATGGGTTTCTGGATATTTAGTGAGAATACTGTATACGTATACAGTCAACTCTTATAATGCTCCTTTATGTAGGGTGACTGTTTTCTGCCCTGTGATTGGAAGACTCATCAAAATTAAAAAACTCATGGAAAGTGCATCACAGTAAACCAGGTACATGTATGTTTGAACCCCTGGTGAGTCAGTCAGTAAACTCACCATGGGTTGACTCCACCCTTCCTGGTTTGTTTCAAGCGTGTTATTAAGATTTTCTGAGTCAGACTTTACAGTACTTGTTATTCAACTTTTGATCCACTTTTCAATTGCAGTTACATAAAAACATCTGATAGAAAGCATTTGGGGGGAACTTTCTGTATTAAAAAAAAATTTGTGGGTCAACTGTTTGTTTTGATCTTAAATGACAGACTTCAGATGAAAAATTTTGTGTGTTTTGAGTTAATTTTAATACAGATGAATATCTCAGGTGTCTTCTGTATGCTTTGTTTTATTTAAATGTTAAGATAATTGTTGAAGCTGAATAAGAATATTTACCAGATGTGTGGTGAGAGGTGTGGAGGATGACCATCCAGTAGGCATGTTGGTGCATCCAGCAGGCTGTTGGTGCACATCCAGCAGTCATGTTGGTGCATCCAGCAGTCATGTTGGTGCATCCAGCAGTCATGTTGGTGCATCCAGCGTCATGTTGGTGCATCCAGCAGCATGTTGGTGCATCCAGCACATGTGATACTCAATTTTAAGCATTTATTGAGTTGTTTTTGCATCAGAATTCATGGGATGACTTTACACAATAAGGTAATAAATCAACTATTATTAGTATAAGCATCCTTCTTAGAAATGTTGTATTGTAAATCATTGTGTCGATTTTTGGTGATGGTTCTGGATATTTAGTGAGAATACTGTATAGTATACGTCATTTACAATGCCCTTTATGTGGGTGACTGTTTTCTGCACAGTTGAGAACATCAAAATTAAAATCTCATGGAAGTGCACAGTAAACAGGACATATGTTTGAACCCCTGGTGGTAGTCGAAAACTCCTGGTTCGACTACCCGTTCCTGGTTTGTTTACAATGCGTGTTATTAAGATTTTCTGAGTCAGACTTTACAGTACTTGTTATTCAACTTTTGATCCACTTTTCAATTGAGTTACATAAAATCATCTGTATAGAAGAGCATTGTGGGAGAACTTTCTGTATTAAAAAAAGTTTGTGGGTCAAACTGTTTGTTTTGATCTTAAATGACAGACTTCAGATGAAAAATTTTGTGTGTTTTGAGTTAATTTTAATACAGATGAATATCTCAGGTGTCTTCTGTATGCTTTGTTTTATTTAAATGTTAAGATAATTGTTGAAGATGAATAAGAATATTTACCAGATGTGTTGGTGAGAGTGTGTGAGAGGATGACCATCCAGTAGGCATGTTGGTGCATCCAGCAGGCATGTTGGTGCATCCAGCAGTCATGTTGGTGCATCCAGCAGTCATGTTGGTGCATCCAGCTGTCATGTTGGTGCATCCAGCAGTCATGTTGGTGCATCCAGCAGGCATGTTGGTGCATCCAGCACCAACATGATACTCAATTTTCAAGGCATTTATTGAGTTGCATTTATTAATGCAATATACAGAGGAACTTCATAAGAGAGGTGACTTTATTAGCAATGCAGCCAGGCATAATAAATCAACTATTATTATTGAAGTTATAAGTCATTCCTTCATTAAGAAATTGTTGTATTGTAAATCATTGTAGTGTCTGTATTTTTTGAGGCTGAAAATGGATTTATGGATAATTTTAAGTTTAGAGGAGTACTGTTTTTGCACAGGTAACTACAGTCAAAATTAAAATCTATAATGCTCCTTTACCAGGGTACTGTTTTTGCCCTGTGAGTGTGAAACTACATGGGTTCGACTCCCATCTTCCCCTGGGAAAGTGTTATTAGACTAGTAGACCAGGGGACTTGTATTCTTTTGAACCCACTGGTGAGTCAGTTAAAAACTCACCTGGGGTTTGAAGCATCCACCGTTCCTGGTTTGTTTTAACAATTTCGGGGTTTCAGATTTTCTTTATCTTAAATGAAGTACTTGTTGAATTAAAATTTGTCCAATTGTTGTTACATAATCATCTGATGAAGGGGCATTCAGTAGGTTTCTGTATTAAAAAAAGTTTGTGGAGTCCAAACGTTTTTATCAATGGCCAATGAATTTGTGTGTCAGTTAATTATACCCGAGATATTGGTGATCCAGCGTTTTAGTTGTATGTTGGTGCATCCAGAGTCATGTTAGGTGCCCTCCAGCAGGCATGTTGGTGCATCCAGCAGGCATGTTGGTGCATCCAGCAGTCATGTTGGTGCATCCAGCAGTCATGTTGGTGCATCCAGCAGTCATGTTGGTGCATCCAGCAGTCATGTTGGTGCATCCAGCAGTCATGTTGGTGCATCCAGCAGTCATGTTGGTGCATCCAGCAGTCATGTTGGTGCATCCAGCAGTCATGTTGGTGCATCCAGCAGTCATGTTGGTGCATCCAGCAGTCATGTTGGTGCATCCAGCAGTCATGTTGGTGCATCCAGCAGTCATGTTGGTGCATCCAGCAGTCATGTTGGTGCATCCAGCAGTCATGTTGGTGCATCCAGCAGTCATGTTGGTGCATCCAGCTGTGATGTCAGACATGATGGCTGTGATGAACAGACATGACGGCTGTGATGTACAAACATGACGGCTGTGATGTTCAGACATGACGGCTGTGATGTACACACGACAGCTGTGATGTACAAACATGCGGCTGTGATGTACAGACATGCGGCTGTGATGTACAGACATGGCGGCTGTGATGTACAGACATGGCGGCTGTGATGTACACATGACGGCTGTGATGTACAGACATGACGGCTGTGATGTACACATGACGGCTGTGATGTACACACATGACGGCTGTGATGTACAAACATGACGGCTGTGATGTACAAACATGACGGCTGTCATGCTGGTCAATTTAGATGGTTGCAGTAACAGCAAGTGCAACTAAATTGATTGCAGTAAACTCTGATATAAAGCTCGTCTATGTAGTGCAACTTATGTGAATACTGTTGGAAAAGCTGCTTTCAAAAATTAATAGGACACACTATAAAGGCCTTTCAGTGCACTATTAAATTTTAGATGGCCTTTTCAGTTGCATTCATGATAAGTTGCACTCCGTAACAGAGGTTTATTTGTGTTGTGTTAAGAGCATCACACTGAATGGAGGGATTTAGTGAAACAGGTGAGCTCAGAGTGCCTGCACTCAGTGTGCCTGCACTCAGAGTGAAGGATAGTGAGGTGTATCACTGAGTGTGTCATATCTGTGTACCTGTGTATCACTGAGAGTGTCATGTCTGTGTACCTGTATCACTGAGTGTGTCATGTCTGTGTACCTGTATCACTGAGAGTGTCATGTCTGTGTACCTGTATCACAGAGTGTCATGTCTGTGTACCTGTATCACTGAGAGTGTCATGTCTGTGTACCTGTATCACTGAGAGTGTCATGTCTGTGTACCCATATCACTGAGTGTCATGTCTGTGTACCTGTATCACTGAGAGTGTCATGTCTGTGTACCCGTATCACTGAGAGTGTCATGTCTGTGTACCTGTATCACTGAGTGTGTCATGTCTGTGTACCTGTATCACTGAGAGTGTCATGTCTGTGTACCTGTATCACTGAGAGTGTCATATCTGTGTACCTGTATTACTGAGTGTCATGTCTGTGTACATGTATCACAGAGTGTCATGTTTGTTAACCTGTGTCACTGAGTGTCATGTCTGTGTACCTATGTATCACTGAGTGTCATGTCTGTGTATCTGTATCACTGAAAGTGTCATGTCTGTGTACCTGTATCACTGAAAGTGTCATGTCTGTGTACCTGTATCACTGAGAGTGTCATGTCTGTGTACCTGTATCACTGAGAGTGTCATGTCTGTGTACCTGTAATACTGAGAGTGTCATGTCTGTGTACCTGTATCACTGAGAGTGTCATGTCTGTGTACCTGTATCACTGAGAGTGTCATGTCTGTGTACCTGTATCACTGAGAGTGTCATGTCTGTGTACCTGTATCACTGAGAGTGTCATGTCTGTGTACCTGTATCACTGAGAGTGTCATGTCTGTGTACCTGTGTATCAGCTATGATGTGAGTGATGGTGAATGTGTCCTTGTTGTCCTGCCTTTATGGGAACTTACCAGAGGGTTGCTGCTTCATTACAAATTCCAATAAAGTTATAATTTCATTATCCTTCCAGTAAAATAATGACTTTCAATGTAACTAAATACCTGGAGTATACCTGGAGGGTGTTTCCAGGGGTCAACGCCCCTATGGCCAGTCTGTGGCCTAAACTTATTACTAGGCAGGCTAGAGGCCTTCTTTGTAATTAATATTTTATAATATGTAAACCACATATTGTAAGCTTTGCAAGGAAATAAGCTGGCCATCTCACGGTAAGTGAGATAATACTTGAGGTGGCCTGGTGGCTAAAGCTCTTGCTCCACATGGCGAGGGTCCTCGTTCAATTCCGGGTGATGGCAGAAACATTGGGCTTGTTTCTTTACACCTGTTATCTATGTTCACCCATCAGTAAAATGAGTAGCTGGGTGTGGGTCGCATCCTGGGACAAAATGGACCTAATTTGCGGGAAATGCTCGTCTTTCTATATACTACATAGTAGTATGTCAGTTATGACTGTATGCCTTGTACATGTACTTGTAGAAATAAAGATATTATTATTATTATTAAGTGGTTACCTGAATTGTTTTTTCTTCCCACTTTTCAATTTTATTTCTATCAGTGCTTAGGAATGTCTTATCCAGTCAGCTTGAAATTTTCAAAGCTTGTGTACAGTACCTCTTTAAGGGGGGCTCCTTGACGAGGTAAAGAGGCTATCGGTCTGAGGAATTGGACCTTTTGGTCTTCTTCCTCAGACCGAACCTAATTACCCCCAATCCCCCTCCCTTTCCCATCTTCCCCATCCTCCCTTTCCCTTTCCTCCTCCTCCTCCTCATCCCTCCTTATTTCCTTCCCATTTTTACCCTGGGAGCTTCTCTCCATAGGCTTTCTAGTTCCTAGGTAGGGGAAGGGTACCGTGGTCCATTCCCATTCCGTTGAGGTTCTTGGCGGTGGTGTAGTTTGCCGTGGAATCTGGATCGCCTGGGGATGTCCCGATCCCTCTCCGGTCTCCCGGGGGGTGGCCTTGGGTATCTTTCGGGCGACGGGTGTATCTCTGGAGGCCACCTTTGGATTCCGGGGTGGTGGCCGAAGGCGGTATGCTTTGGGCGGATATCCGGCCGCCTCTCTTTGTCCGCCGAGGTGGCTCGGTGGATGTGAGGTTGCTATCCCGGATTGCTGGTTTACTGGCATGAAGGGTAGGGTATGGCACGGGTTCCATGCAGCATCTGCACTACTTGCGGTGTTGAGGTCCTCTTGGGCGGGAGGGGGATTTACGCCCTTTCATTCCTCCTAGGAGCTATTCCTCCACGTTCCCCTTTTTTATTCTTTTTTTATTTTTATTTTCTTTTCTTCTTTCTTTTTTTTTCTTAAAAACAAAAGAAAGAAGTAACCTAACCATGGATGCCCTAATCCGTGACTCTACCCCGGGCCCTTGATACCGCACCTAGTTCTGACCCTACCTT
>WNWK01036836.1:0-18896 GCA_009830355.1 Cherax destructor
AAATTGCCGCACCGTCGAGGAGAAGCCGAATCAAGGTCAGAGAAGAGCGAAGGTCAGATGTATCGAAAGGGCAGTCGGGTCCTGGGACCTGAAGCAGGTGACGAACTGGCACCTGCTTCAGGTACAGGGGTATTAGGTTGTCTGAAGAGTTATCCGTTATCAAGGTAGGGTCAGAACTAGGTGCGGTATCAAGGGGCCTGGGGTAGAGTCACGGATTAGGCATCCATGGTTAGTTACTTCTTTCTTTTTGTTTTTAAGAAAAAAGAAAAGAAAATAAAAATAAAAAAAGAATAAAAAAAGGGGGGAATGTGGAGGAATAGCTCCTAGGAGTAATGAAAGGGGCGAAAATCCCCCTCCGCGCCCAAGAGGACCTCAACACCGCAAGTAGTGCAGATGATGCATGGAACCCGTGCATACCCTACCCTTCATGCCAGTAAACCAGCAATCCGGGATAGCAACCTCACATCCACCGAGCCACCTGGCGGACAAAGAGAGGGCGGCCGGATATCCGCCACAAAGCATACCGCCTTCGGCCACCCCCCCCGGAATCCGAAAGGTGGCCTCCAGAGATACACCCGTCACCCGAAAGATACCCAAGGCCACCCCCCGGGAGACCGGAGAGGGATCGGGACATCCCCAGGCGATCCAGATTCCACGGCAAACTACACCATCGCCAAGAACCTCAACGGAATAGGAATGGACCACGGTACCCTTCCCCCTACCTAGGAACTAGTGCGCCTGTGGAGAGAAGCTCCCAGGGTAAAAATTAGAAGGAAATAAGGGAGGGATGAGGAGGAGGGGGAGGAGGAAAGGGAAAAGGGAGGATGGGGAAGATGGGAAAAGGGAGGGGGGATTGGGGGGTAATTAGGTTCGGTCTGAGGAAGAAGACCAAAAGGTCAAATTCCTCAGACCAATAGCCTCTTTACCTCGTCAAGGAGCCCCCCTTAAAGAGGGGGACTATTCTCAGCTGTTGTATCTGAGCGCCTCTGCAAAGACAGTGATTATGTATGAGTGTGGTGAAAGTGTTGAATGATGATGAAAGTATTTTCTTTATGGGGATTTTCTTTCTTTTTTGGGTCAACCTGCCTCGGTGGGAGGCGGCCGACTTGTTGAAAAAAAAAAAAATCAGTGAATCCTTGGTGTTTGCCGCGCTGCTTGCTCTAGCTGGCGCTCAATTTAACTGGTGCTCCCACAAGGTGCTAAGTGGTCCCAGATTTTTTTAATATGGCGCACACCGAGTGTTAAGACCCATTCTATGCTGACCAGGCATCTCGGGCCAATCTTGCAAAATTTGGAGGCAGGAAAAATAAAACGTAAATATATGTTTAGGGCAGTAGTGGCAAGAACGTATATATACGTTTGGACCGTTTAAGGGTTAAGGGTTAAATGACGAAGATATTAATGCCTAAATTTCTGAGTTGCATTTGCTCATCTGCTTAATAAATTTAATCAAAATTCTAACAAGGCTTCCACCCAGTGAACAAATCACCATGGAAAGACAACCTTGTAATCACGAACAGGTTATATGTAACAACACCATTGTTTTATTGATGAAAGATATGACAAAAAAATCATTTTCTTTACCTGGCCATCTTGACTGAGAGTGATTTGATCATAGCTGATGAAAGTACCATGCCCCGAGTTGATAACAACAGCCCCATTGCTCAGCATCTCTCCTGCTGCTTCTATGAATATTGCTCCTTCTTGTGTCATCAACTGACTAGCACCAACTATTTGACCAGCAGACAAAACATGACCAGTGGTTAACATGGGATGACTGACTAATCGACTATTGGCTTGACCAGATCCTGCGTGACCCACAGTGGTAACCACCTGTCCATTTGGTAAATTCTGATTAACTGAAGATTCTTCTTGACCAACTGTGGTCACCTGTGTGTGCTGGTTTGTGGATGTCGCAATAACAGGTGCTTCTGCAACATGTGAAGGTCCCATAATAGCAGAGGCACCAAGATTAACAGTACCTCCAACTGACTGGGTTTGAAGGCCTCCACCAATGGTTCCTGATGGATTGTGAGTCACATGCTCCATAGACAGTTGAAGCAAAGAGGTTGCACCTGAAGCATCAGCACTAGCAACAGTAGATTCATGAGCCGACATATGTGGGTTAACTTCATCCACAGTGGACAAAGTAGCCGTGGACTGATCACTCCTTGATTTGGATTCTACTGCTGCATGTGTGTGAGGCTCATCAGGTCCATGAGGAACTTCACAAAAGCACCATGATTCCATTTTATTTTTGGCATCACCTTTTACTCCCTCTAATTTTACAGATCTCTTTGATCCTCTCTGGTGGATTAAAGGCTTTATATCTTCTTCAATTTCTACAAAGTCTCCTATAATAAAATCAGAATTTTCTGGCTTGTATTTCTTCTTTTCTGCTGCTTCACGAAGTCGTCTACTAGTTCGTGTTGGTTCTGTAAATTTTGACTTAGTTTTAGAATTTTTAGGACTGCCCTCATGACCTGTACCCTGTTTTCCAATCGACTTCTTCTTTTTCTTTTTTGGTCCATCTCCAAGGACCTCTTGCTTGCCCTGATGCACTGTTCGAATGTGCCTAGCCAAGGCAGTTCTATCACTGAAGGATACAGTACAATACATACATGCACAGGTAACAGATTTATCACCAGAATGCACACGCTGATGTCTTCTAAGATCATCCCTTTGTGAAAATCTAGCATTACAATCATTACATTTATGTGGCTTATCCCCAGTATGTGTTATAAGGTGGCGCTTAAGAGCACTACGTTGGGTAAATGTTTGTTGACAACTCTCACATGCAAATGGACGATCATTATTATGAATTCGTTTGTGTGCAGTTAAGTGACTCCCCTGAGTGAAAGCAACATCGCACATATCACATTTAAATGGCTTTTCCCCTGTATGAGTGCGTGAATGAACTCTTAAGTTACTTTTTTGAGTGAATGATGATCCACAAGTTTCACAAACATAAGGACGTTCCCCAGTGTGTCCTCGCATGTGAATAGTCAAACTGTTTTTGTGTGTAAATGATTGATAGCAAACACCACACTGAAATGGCTTTTCTCCAGTGTGTGTACGTTGGTGTATTAGTAAGTGATTTATTCTTGAAAATGTTTTTGGGCAGGAATTACAGGTGAATGTTCTAGCTTCTTGAGAATCAGAAGTCTTTGTCAGACGTCTTTTTTTGATAGGTGGATCAGCAGGTGGATCAGGAGGATTAGCAGGAAATGCTTCACTCTGAATCTGTATGTCACCTGTGGCAGGATTATTAACAGTTAAACTGTATTGGAAAGTGACTTGAGGATCCACTTGTTGCTCTTGATCTTGTTCTTGGTGAGGATGAAGCTGGTGGTGATGGTGGTTGTGTTGTTGTTGTTGCTGCTGCTGCTGTTGCTGCTCCTGCTGGTCTTGCTGCTGGGGCTGTTGCTGCTCATCTTGATGAATGCCTGGCACTGTAAACAATCGTGGAGTCTCAATAGCAATTTTAACTTCAGCTTCACTGTGCGACTGAAGCTGGGACTGGTGATGATGGGAAAGAGGATCTAAGGGTTCCTGATGATGACTGTCATCATAATGGTGTATAGGCTCTGGGTATCCACTATTAAACTGAGTAGTTGGGTGATATTCAGTTTGACTAACCTCCTGCACACCCACAGTTTGTTGTTGTTGCTGTGGTTGTGGCTGTGACTGCTGAAGCTCTGTGTATGTGACTTGCTGATGCTGCTGAACAGCAGCAGCAGCAGATGTAGAAGGGTGACTGACTGTACTTCCATTATCTAAAACGGTCTGTGAAGCTCCAGGTACGTTTGGAGTTTCACAAAAGCACCATGACTGCCAATGATTGTAGCTGCCATCTACAAATGTTAAAACATGAGACTGGTGATTCTGACAGTTATTTGCAGGACGGGCAGTCTTTGGCGGTTGACCAGGCTGTGTTAGCAATAAGGTAGGTACTTGTCCAGGGCCCTGAGCAGGAATAGTAACAATATCACTAATCATGGGAGGTTGGGGGTGTGTTTGTACTGCAGAGGTGTGGGATTGCTGTTGATTTTGCTGAAGAGGTGTTGGTGGTGCTAGAGGTACTGACTGACCAACATGTTGCTGTTGCTGAGCAACTTCTTGATTCTGGACTAAAGAAACTGCTTGATAACTTGCATCATATATATCACTGATTGCCTCTTCTTCCTCAACTTTTCCCATTCTCTTCTTGGGGGGAGGAATGTTCTGATTGTTTTCACTTTCCCTTGCTTCAGCTAAGCCATCACCTCCTTCAAAACGTTCTTCCCCATGAACAGTCACTTTGTGCCTTTTAAGGTTCCGAAATTCAATAAAAGTAGAGTCACATTTCTGGCAAGCAAATGGTCTTACTCCATCGTGGCGTAACATGTGTCTCTTCAGTGCACTCTTATCCTTAAAAGCTCCATGGCATTTGGTACAAACATAATGTCTTTCCCCTGTGTGTCCCTGCCTATGTCGTTTCAATGTACTAAACTGTGAAAATGTTGCCCCACACTGGTCACAACTAAATGGTTTTGTGCCAGAATGTGTCCTCATGTGAGCCTTCATGTCCCTCTGAAGACTAAAGCCGGCATTACATCTTTCACATCTAAAGGGAGTATCACCTTCATGAGTCAGTTTATGCCACCGAAGGTTATTCTTCCGACTAAAAGCAGCATCACAAATATCACACTTAAATGGCTTCAATCCACTATGCGACATCTGATGACGCTTCAGATCAATCATCTGGGTAAATGATGCTGGACATTTTTCACATTTATAAGGCTTCTCACCAGTATGAGTAAGTTGATGACGAGAAAGATTTCTTCTTTCAACAAACAGGGCACCACATTCATCACATTTAAAAGGCTTCTCTCCAGTATGTCTTCTTTTATGTCTTGTTAGACTACTTGTTTGAGAAAATGATGCTTGACAAAGAGAGCATGTAAATGGCTTGTCATTAGTGTGGACCCTCATGTGTGTTGTCAAATGAGACACTTGCTTAAATCTTTGTTGACACAGTTCACACTTGAAAGGTTTCTCTCCTGTGTGTATACGACGATGAATATTGAGATGACATTGTTGTACAAAGGCCATGTTACAGTCGGAGCACTTATGGGGCTTATCACCTTTGTGTCGCCGAAAGTGGAGCTTATAACTATTAGAATGGGAAAACTTTGCATCACATTCATTACAGGAGAAACTTTGGCGGTGATTATCTCTGCGATGACTCATCAGTAACCCAATCCGGATGAATACTTCGTCACACTGGTCACATTCATATGCCTGTCAATGAAAAAAAAAGTTTGAATGAGTACTAAAGATATGCAGAACTTCGGGGAAAATGAATGTGCACATACATGTACAGAAAGCATGTTGGTGTGTAAATACAAAAACTGTAAATATGTTAGCACAAAAATTCACATAGGCTGGTAGACAGCAATTATCCAAGAAGGTACTACCATCCTGTCAAATGAGTGTGAATTGGATGGATACCTCTTTAATTTTTTTGTACTCTAGCATTATTGATGATCTTTTCTTTCTAACTTTTACTTTCCTGTGTATTTCTTTAGCGTTCTTGTTTGTAATATTTCCTTTCTAACCTTGAAGGCCTGGTCTGAGACCGAGCCATGAAAAAGATAATCACCAGAGCCACTAACAGGTAATAGACCTATATCTAAACATACCCAAATTTTCTTATAAAACTTAATAAAAATGGGAAAACTACATACTACAGTGGACCCCCGAGTTACGAGCATAATTCATTCCAGAAGGCTGCTCAAGTGCCATTACTGAACAAATTTTCTTCCTTAAGGAATAATGTCAAGTAGGTTAGTCCATTTCAGACCCCCAAAAATACACTTACAAAAGCACTTACAATATTACTCTTACATAATTGTACGATTTCCGAGGTGCTCATAACTCGGGGGTCCACTGTACTGTACTTAATGCAAATGCACTGCCATAAATCAATATGCAAAAGTGTAATAAACACTGGTCAATGGCACAAAAAAACTCTCATGGAGAAAATGAATCAAAAGATAAAAGGAATATAATGGGTTTCAGCCTCAAGCTAAGAACCTCTTCAGCAGACTAAGATGTGTAACTGTTATTACTTTATTTACCAGAGAAAATCCTCTGACATTAGAGGATCCATTAAATCAGGGGTTCCCAACCTTTTCTATGCCCCACACCCTTAGGAAATGTTTGATTAATGTTGCACCCCCCTACAAAAGTAATATCACATTTGAAGATGAAGTCAAATTTCTAATTTTTGAAATCACAAATTGAACCAAATACAGTACTGCAGGTGAACAAATTGAACTCAAAAAATAGGCTTTTAATTCAGTGCATAAAATGCAAATATAAATTGAGCAATTATAAAAGTTTTTGGTAAAATAAACAGAATTGTGCTTTCCATTAAAACTCTTTGTTGTACCCCATGAAATGCCATTTCACACCCCCTGGGGGTGAGTGCCCCCCAAGCTGGGAACCCCTGCATTAAATGGTGAGGGCCATGACAAAATGGTAACCTCTAAGGACAAATGTAAAGGCAATGGTCTTATGTCAAACCATGGCAGCAGCAATTGCTGGCTTACTGCTTGTGGATTCACTGGTTCAAATGTTAAAATGTAAATTGTCAGATTGTCAGGGAAGATTACCTGACACAGGTCCTCCTTATAAGATAACCCATCTAGGGTTGCCAGCCCTATGGTGGGGTATGAAAAAATGTGTTTAAGAGGACATTTGAGACTAGGGTAGTAGCTAGCCCTATGGCTTATCACAGCAACAATGCCTGCTGGCTTACCAATGGTGGACTCGAGAGGTCCAATGAAAAAATTGTAAGAGAAGCTATTTATATACATGACAAGATACCTGACATAAGATGCAGAAACTAATCAGTTGCTAAGTCAGGGGTTTGAAAGGCTAAATCAGGTGCAAGAGCTCAAGCAGGTGCAGGGAGAGGAGGCTAATTCAGGTGCAGGGAGGCAAAGTCAGAGTTGGGTAGACTAAGTCAGGTTCAAATGGTAAGGGGGTTAAGTCAGATGTAGGGAGGGTTGTTTGGTGCAATGAAGTTAAGGCAGGTGCAGAGCACTAGGCTTCCACTGGTCTTGAAAGATTTAACGTTAAAATTGACATAAGATGCAATCATAGTGGACTAGACTATTTTAAATTTATACACACAATTATTGAATTTCTTCATACTATATATTATATGGTCACGATTTTCACAGGCTTGAATACTACTGAATTTTCTTGAATATAAATAACAGATTTCTTCTGTTCAATCATACATATATATTTTATCTTTAGAATTAAATTTCTACCTATCTGTCATATGTATGGTTGTAGTCCTTCCTTGAAATTTCATATACTATACACCGGACACCTTGTGTAAATTGTGTGACATCAATCTTCCATGTTACAAAGACCACAATCTAAATACTTACAGCAAACCCCTTAGGCTCAGATGAAAAGTTGAAGTCAATGGAAAGATCAAAAGATATCTGTATGCTTCACAGTAGTAATACTCTGCCAGCACTGATAACATAAATGGCCACTGAACAATATCCTACTCAAGAGACTATCAATTCTTTATTTAAAGCTTTTATAATCAATAATTTTCTGGCAGATACATTAAAATCTTAACCCTTAAACTGTCCAAACGTAGATCTACGTTTTTGTGGGCAGTGCTCTGACCTTGATTTTCTCCATAAGAAAGCATGTAAAAAAAAAGTAAATACACGTGTGCATGCGTAGCACTCTGACCTTGATATTCTCAATAAGAAAGTATGTAAAAAAACGTAGATCTACGTTTGGAGTGCTACGCAAGCAAACATGGATCTATGTTTGGACAGTTTAAGGGTTAAATGCAGCACATGGAAATAGAAGTACTGTACATTAATTACACTAACCTGTGATAACACTCATACATCAGATTGAATCTTCATGCTTTATATCTATTCACTGTAAAGCACAAGTAGAACAAAAAAAAGGTGAAACTCAAAACATCCTCTATAACTCAAGTAAACAAATTTAAATCCACCTAGTTCACTTAAATCAAACACCAGCTCTTGAAATTCATACTACTGTTATGAACACTTACATACATATTACTAAACTTGAAACAAATTTTCACATGCTTTTAATAAATTCAAGAGAAAATCAATGTTTTTGTTAAGACTAAAAACAAATTTAGTCTGAGTTGCTTGCAATTTCTCTTGTCAATTATGGATAGATAACTAAAACAGTCCTCTTTCCACTAACCTGTTCCTCATAGTGTGTCCTTTCATGTGCTCGTAGCTGACTAGCTCTTACAAATGCTGATGGGCACTCGGAGCACTTGTATTCCTTTTCTTTTGAACCTAGTCGACCTCTAGACGTCAGATGTTTGGCTTCTGAAATGAGGTTTTCTTTTGTATCCTCATGGTTGTTTATCAATTCTTTTGTGTTTCCTTCCTCCTCATCCAAGGCTAGTGTGTTGCCATCCTCATCAACAGTACCACTGTCCTCATCAACCACTTCTCCTTCAACGGTATATTCATGAGCATTCTCTTCTGGAACCATTGCCCTCAAGTCCTCTACTTTGACAGTTGTGGACAGGTTAAGGGGAGGAGCAGACTCCATCGTTTGTCATTCCTTGTAACATACGTCTGCACAAATAGAAAATGAGCTAAGTATTACAGATGTTTTACACTATTAAAATTTACAAATAGGCATGTACAAATAGGTAACACATCTGTCTCATATTAAGCAAAGAATCATGCCTTCACTACTCCTTGTGCTGAGTAACCTTCATGTTCAATGCTTTGTGTACAATACAATCCTAGCACTTTTAAAGTTCAATTATTGCATGAAAGTAACAAAAATACAGTACAGTACTACAAAGAACCTAATTATTTTCTGAACATCATATGTTTACAGATATAAGTTAAAGTAGAGATGATAAGTTGAGGTAGAGTAACAAGAAGATTTATCCAAGGATTAGCCTGTACTTCAAGAACATTCCTATCTTGGAAAGACAATCATATTTAAGGTATTACATGGCAAAAACGAATAAGCACTACCACAAACAATATCCAGGTTAGTGAATGAATCGATTCCCTAATGTTTCATCTGCGGGAATGTGTAGATATTGTCTATGCATCTGTAAGTCAGGCTCAAAGCCCCATAACAAAGTATGGAAACCTGAGCTTCATAGCTCTGATCTTCCTATGTTTTTCTCTGCTATTTGAATTTGACACTTTTTCTTTTCTGCTATGCAAAGCTGCATATCACTGTTTAAGAATGATGAAAAGCTCACAAGAAAAGAGATGGAAGAGGACTGTACAAAGCTCCAAGATGACACAGAGAGGTCACAAGAACAGCCAAATAAATTACTAATAGAGTTCCTCCTTCATAAGAATATGATGATAAGAAGAGGAGAAAAAAAAACTAGTACAACATCAAACAAGTAATGGGCAACTGCCTGTCTCTGAAAGGAAGTTCCAACGGATATACAGTAAATAATACTGTATCTATCATGGGCTGGTGACTAAAGCTCTTGCTTCACATGGTGAGGGGTCTGGGTTCGATTCCCGGCGAGGGTAGAAACACTGGGTGTGTTTCCTTACACCAGTTGTCTATGTTCACCCATCAGTATAAAATGGGTACCTGGGTGTCAATCAATTGGTGTGGGTCTCATCCCAGAACAAAACTGACCTAATATGCCCGAAATGCTCTGCATAACAAGCAGCTTTCTATGTACTACGTAGTAGTAAGTCATTGATGTCAGCTAGGTCTGTATAACTTGTACATGTACAGTGGTACCTCTACTTACGAGCAGCTCCCAACTCGAACAATTATGTAAGTGTATTTTTGTAGGTGCTTTTGTAAGTGTATTTTTGGGGGTCTGAAATGGATTAATCTAATTTTCATTATTTCTTATGGGAAAAAATTCCTTCGGTATCGCCACTTGAATAGCCGTCTGGAACGAATTAAGCTCGTAACTCGAGGTACCACTGTACTTGTAAAAATAAAGATATTATTATTATTATAATTATTTTTTTATTAACATATCAGCCGCTTCCCACAAAGGCAGGGTGGCCCAAAAAAGAAAAACTTTCATCATCATTCACTCATCACTGTCTTGCCAGAGGCATGCTTACACTACAGTTATAAAACTGCAACATAACACCCCTCCTTCAGAATGCCGGCACTGTACTTCCCATCTCCAGGAATTAAGTCCGGCCTGCCGGTTTCCCTGAATCCCTTCATAAACGTTACCTTGCTTACACTCCAACAGCACGTTAAGTCCTATTATTATTATTATTATTATTATTATTATAAGACTGGCATCATATGCAACATTGGTAAATATAAGTATAGCCTATAAACCTGTGACATCAATATGATGCCATGAGCATGACATCACTTGTGATGTAGACAATGATAGTAGATACTTTTACAAAAAATGTTTCTGGGGACAGGGATCAAACCCCAGACCCCATTTTCAGAGCAACTCTTGACAATGAAATTTTTCCACGTCTTCTAGCGAAGCAACTTTCCTTTTTATTTTAGTACTGTCTGCAGCTAGTGTTTTCATCTATGTCTGCTAGGAGGATGATAGAAAAGGGGCCAGGACAGTGCCTTGGGGAACTAAATTTTTTATACTCTTAAGGTTAGATTTTGCTTTATTTATTACTACTCTTTGTGTTCTATTTATTAAAGCATTAAATATACATTTTTCCACCTTTTCTTGTTAATGTATATCCACTGACCTTATTTTATGAGCTCTCATTCCAGTAGACAGCACCTGCTAGGCAAGCTTCTCTCAAATCTAACCCTTCTCACACATAAGAACATACCAATAAATTGCAAAGCAATAAAGGTGTAGATGTCCTCTTTAACAACTGTTTCCAAGATAGAGTGGTACCTCGGTTTACGATGGTCCCCAAACTCTCCCTTTTATGTAAGTTTATTTTTTTAAATGCTTTTGTAAGTGTATTTTTTGGGGTCTAAAAGGACTAGTCCATTTTACATTATTCCTTATGGGGATAAATTCGTTTGGTAATGGCACTTGAACAGCATTCTGGAACGAAAAAATATTGTTAACCAAGGTACCACTGTAGTATTAGCAACCCCTTTATTTGACCGTAGAAGCCTGCCACACAGGTAAAATATTTTGACAATAAATTATTATTATAATCAAAAGAAGCACTAAACCACAGGGGTCATACAGTTTGACAATAAAGATACCCAAATGTTGCACATGTTTTATTTATCTACTTGCTGGTATTGTATGTCATTAATATTACGATCAGATTTAGTTTAGAATCAATATTAGAATTCATGGGCTATATAATAGTAACAAGAAACTAGTAATAAGAAATAGTTATTAAATGTTGTTTCTAATAATACTGGTAATAAAATTAATTGTAAATTATAATAGTAATTGTACATAAAAAAAATTAAGTGATTTCTTGTATTGCTGACACACTCATAAGGTAAGATTTATTTACAAATTTTATTTTTGTACTGTTTGAGGTCACAAATGGTGATCAACAATGACAAGTGTGTAAGAAAGACATACAAGCAGTATTAGGACATATAAATGAGACATTTCACCCACAAGAACTATCATTCTGGTGAGCAAAACATCTTAACAAATGTCCTAATATGTTGTTTCTCTTTTATTAATAATAAGGGTATTATATTAATAAGGGTATAAGACAGCATATAAATAGGCATATGTATTAATGGTTACCCAAATAGATGTCTCATTGTTTGTCTTTACTGGGTTCTCCTAAATTAAATCTATAGTACATTATTATTATTATAATCAAGGGGGAGCACTAAACCCATAGGATTATGCAGCACCTGGGGGAAATGTGGAAGGTATTCAGGCTTAACTCAGGGAACCAGACCACAGATCCAATTCCCTAGATCAAGAGCCCCTCACCAACATCAAGGAACCTTCCTTGAGGGGAAATCTATAGTACATACTACATGTGTGTTTTCAAGACAACTGTAAAAACAAATTAATGTGTATGGTTTGCTTAAATAAAAACTCACTTGGGCTTCGTATATAAATTCATGTTTTACAATTATCTTATGTATTACATCATGTAGAAATTAATCTAGGATAGCCCAATCAAGTCAAACGATGAAATTTCCAGTGATGGTTAATGCTTTATGGGTGGGTCTGACCTCCCTCCCCCACCATCTGTCACTCGAGGCTTCTCACAAACACCCCACTTCTTTCCCCAGCCTCATTATCCACTCTAACTGGCGTACTCCCATGGGAATTCAAGTTACCATTGTCTCAATGGGATCGTCAGTTTCCATAATGAGTATCTGAGACTGCCAGCTGATGGAGCCATTGTTGTATATTTGCGCAGCTCACTTGGCTCACTCATAGTAGTTTTATGGTACCAATTCTGATAATGGGGAGCCCCATTTGCTAGCTGTATGCGTGAAGGCATATCGAGGGGCAGAGTTGTTTCCACCAAAACTAGAGTGAAGCTGTACAAAACTTACAACAAAATGAAGACGCCAGACTGCCGATGTAAACAATCTCCAAAGTACTCACAATATTGACAAATGAACCCTTATTCTTACAATAAAACTGTCAAATAAAGTATACCATTGCGTATTTTTGTAGCTTAAACTTATTCAATTAATACTTAATTTAAATGTTTGAAATTCTCTATGATAATTTATTACTAAAGGCAACAACATCAAGCTTTAGCATCTCGTTTGACAACAAAGTTTATATGCCAGACGTAGGGCGTGTCTCACGTCTACATCTTCGAACTATATTTTTTTATTAAAACTAAATATACAGTTTATAATGCCTTAATTGATATAAACCTAATTTATATTTTACAAAACAAGTGCGGTAAAACAAGAGTACAATAATTTACTTAGTTTATTTTTACATCTGGCAGCGCTAACCCAGTATCCATTGTTTTCCAATCATAAGAATTATGTGATAATAGTAACACATTTATTTCTTTATAAATAGTACATGGTTATTGTCATGTGCATTACAGTGAATGGGATAACAGTTTGCCTGCGTACTGAAAACTTTTTTTGTATGTTCTTAGGAAAGCCCATTATTATTATAAGTATCATAAGTACCTTTTATTATGAGTAACTTTCACTATGGGATGAGCGTAAGATATGTAGTGAGGCTATTATATCAAATAAGTCAGAGTCACTCCATATTAATTATATAGATGATAACGCGAATGTTAAGACCAACGTCTACATACTATATATGATATATAATTTAAGTGTTAGATTACAAAGCTTTGGTGAGGGTATCACTGTTATTATCTTTATTTGCAGTGATAATTTATTTTTGCCTTTGTGCTCTGAATAAGCCTGAATACCTTCCACATCCCCTTCCAAGGCGCTGCATAATTCTATGGGTTTAGCGCTTCCCCTTTATAATAATAATAATAATATATATAAGTACAATTATTATACATAATGTAAATTACCTAGGATAACCCCAAAGAAGTCAAAATAACATATTTCCATTGAGGTCCTTGGATCGAGCCTCCATCACTCATTTGCTGAATGATCCATATATAATATTTTTACTACTGCCCACAGGACGAGTTTTCATGTGTTTACCACACCGGCCGCCTCCCACCGAGGTAAGGTCACCCGAAAAGATAAAACACTTTCACCGTCATTCATTCAGTCACTATCTTGCCAGAAGCGTGTTGACATCACAGTTCAGATGATCCTCAAAGTCGCAACTTCCCCACTCCTCCTCCAGAGTGTGGGCACTGTGCTTCCCACCTCCAGGATTCAAGTGAAGTCAGAGAAATGGAAAATATCGAACTTAAGCTTAAGGAATCACGCAGGAGCCAAGAAACACAGGAAGAACTTAAAGCAATAAATAAAAATGAAAGAAACCCCAAAATATTTATTTTCTTATGATAAATCTAGGCAAAAAAAAACATCCAGTATTGGGCCCTTGCTTAAACGGGATGGGCCTTACACAGATGACAGCAAAGAAATGAGCGAGATCCTGAAGTCCCATTATGACATAAAAAAAAAAAGTTATTTTTTTTATGACCGAGACTCAAAGTTTGGTTAATTTCAAAAGTTCTGATATAACTCTTAACACCACAGAACTTTGAAAAAGCAATGCACTCTGCCCCAGGCCCAGACTCGTGGAACTCCAAAAAAAAAATCATTCCTCGCCTAGCTGCCAGGGAGAGTGGATGCACCTTGCTTCCCTCTGCTGACGGTTCAGCAAACAATCCAAGTGTCGTCATGGTGGTTGGCGTACGTCGAAGGGTGAATACAGTGGGCATAGAACTTTTGCATGGAGCCATCATGCCTATGTCAGCCCAGGATTTGGTGCCCTTGATAATCAGGGAAACTTACGGCATAGACGACAACGACCTTTATGGGGTGGCGTTGAATTGTTCCTTCAAAATTTTTGTGAAACTACTTCATGGGCAAGTGTATGAGGGTCTTGTAGACCATTTTCAAGATTTCCCGGTGGACGTGACCCCTGATGTGAGAGTACGGTTAGGGGACATTTCCTGCCAGTATACGTGGGTGAAGATACAGAATGTACCCTTTGAGGCTGATGAGTCAGACATCCGTCAGGCCTTCAGAGGGTATGGTGTTACTCATGTTGCCCAGAAGGGTAAATGGACGTCTGGAGTGTATGAAGGCCTACCAGAGGGAAGTTTCTCCCTCAAAATGTCACTCCGTCAGCCTATTTCTTCGTATGTGTTTCTAGAAGATTTTAGAACACAGGTCTTGGTGACATATGCTGGGAAGCGGAGAACCTGTCGGATCTGCGGTGACTACAATCACATTGCAGCTGAGTGTGGATGGCGGGGGCAGGCTGGGAGACTGGCGGGTGCGGCACAGGCCGGCATGGAGCAGGTGATTTCTGTGGTAGACCGGGTCGACGATGGATGGCGTGGTCGCCTCTGGAGCGAAGTGGTTGAGGCTCCGGTGGTGGGGCCTGGAATGGATGTGCCACTTCCAGGTGCTGCTGGTGGAGAGGCAGGAGTCTGAGGGTGAGGAGGGCTTCACGGAGAAGGTTAACACAATGCTGCAGTCTTTGTTACAGTCCCCTATGGAGGTCTCACTGGCTGGGCTTTTGGAATGTCGGGAGCCTGCATCAGTGGAGGATGATGGGCGCGAGGTGGATGTGGGCGAGGCTGTGTGTGAAGCCAAGGGGCTGACGTCTGGAGCTGACGTTGAGCAGACAATCGTGGTGGAGGTGCACCAAGAGGAGGAACCTGTTCAGTCGATGGAGGAAGATGGTGGAACCAGGAAAAGGGTGGAGGTGACGTCGGACTCTGACGACGTCTTAACGCCGGCCCAACACCCGGGGAAGGTGTGGGTGGAGGAGGGTAGTAGCATGCAAGGGAGAAAGAACCAGCAACAGGCAGTGCAGGGTGGCCCTGGCATCCAGGGAGGCGAGCGAGGTAAGGATGGTGCAAATGGCCCTAGTGGGCATATGAAGGGAGATGTGGGCCGGAGGAGGCAACATCTTTAGTGGGCCTCAGGTGCATGACGCTAAACAATAATGGGTTGTGTGTACGAATCAAGCGTGATTGGTTATGTATGTTTTTGCATAGTAGACACCGAGTGACTGTGGCATACCTTCAGGAGCACAACTGGAAGGTTTTTGAGCTGGAGGGTTACAAAAGTTTTCTAGTGCATTCAGAGCACTTAAAAGGTGGGGTGGCTATCTTGATCCGGGAGGCAAGCCAGTTCGTGTTGCTCAGGAGTGAGGATGGGGGGCTGAGGGTAGGGTTTTACGAGTGGATGGCTGGTGGGGAGGTGAGAGTCGTTTTCTTGTGTGTGTATGCGCCGGCGGAGAACGTTGTGAGTGTTAAAACTGCATTCGTGAGGGAGGAGTTGGTTTATTTTTTCGAACGTTACCATCATTGGCGTTAGTAGGTGGGGGACTGGAACTGTGTTGTAAGACATGCGGATGTTGCACGGAGGTGGGCGGCTGTTTGTCAAACGTTTTGGGGGACCTGTTGAGGGATGTTCAGTTGAGGGATGTGTTTAACAAGGGTTCATGGGAGGTAGAACACACATATGACTTCGAAAAGGCAATAAATGACATGCCCATGCACTCCGCTCCAGGCCTAGACTCATGGAACTCTGTGTTCGTCAAGAACTGCCAGTGGCCCGGTGGCCTGGTGGCTAGAGCTCTCGCTTCACACAAGGAGGGCCCGAGTTCGATTTCCGGCGGGTGGAAACATTTTGACGTGTTTTCTTACACCTGTTATCATGTTCACCTAGCAGCAAATAGGTACCTGGGTGTTAGTCGACTGGTGTGGGTCGCATCCTGGGGGACAAGATTAAGGACCCCAATGGAAATAAGACAGACAGTCCTCGATGACGCACTGACTTTCTTGGGTTATCCTGGGTGGCTAACCCTCCAGGGTTAAAAATCCGAAGAAAATCTTATCTTATCTTATCTAGTTCATTGCCGCTGTAACTTGTTCAGCTATCAAAACTTTGGAGTCCAGTCCCTGGACCAATTATGTACCTCTGTAATCTTTTGACTACCGCCCACAGGATGGGTATGGGTGCATAATAAAGATATTAAACTAAACTAACTAGTTGATTCCCAATCCTTGGACCCATTAGGTACATATGCAATGGTTGTATAAAGTATGGTGATATTAACAAGATGTGGACAAAGATAATTATGTACAGCTGTGGAAAAAAGTTCCTGAACAATATCTCCTGGGCAGAAATAATATCTGGCAAACAGAGTAGTCAAGTCATGAATGAATTAGCACAGCTTGTAACGACGATGGTGACTGGTTGACAAAAATTATTGTCAATAATTTCTGTGTATCTATATAAAAGTAGATTTATTAATGCAGATATGAACTAATTACCATTCAGATATCATATTCAGGATTATAAAAACCATAAAAATTATTTGAAAAGGTGACCGAATATATTATAAGGGAATTGTAAGAGAAGTGTTACTATCATAGATCTACTCAGGTTAGGCATAATTTTGATGTTGGGTAAAAGGACGCAGATGAAACTAATGTAACCTTACGGAACTTGACATCTTCAAACAATTCAAGATGAAAATAACTTTAATCTCTTGCTTCATTATCTGTTATCTCAAATCTCTCGTCTCGTTATCTGTTGTGTACACTCATCTGCGCCATCCTCTGTTTCCAAGAACAAATGCTATCTCAAAATGCAAATAAAGCCCAGTGGTCTGGTGGCTAGAGCTCTCACTTCACACACGGAGGGCCCGGGTTCGATTCCCGGCGGGTGGAAAGATTTCGACGTGTTTCCTTACACCTGTTGTCATGTTCACCTAGCAGCAAATAGGTACCTGGGTTGTTAGTCGACTGGTGTGGGTCGCATCCTGGGGGACAAGATTAAGGACCCCAATCGAAATAAGACAGACAGTCCTCGATGACGCACTGACTTTCTTGGGTTATCCTGGGTGGCTAACCTTCCGGGGATAAAAATCCGAAGAAATCTTATCTTATCTTGTCGTGCCGAATAAGTAAAACTGGTCGATTAGCAAGAACTCGTTTAAAATTAAGTCCTTTCTAAAAATTTATCTTATACGTTTAAAGATATATATTTTTTTTTCATTTATGTAAAAATTAATAATTTTGTGCCAGAAGAACCTTACAAAACTTACCTAACCTTATTATAGCAAGAACACTTTAATTTATCCTAATCCAACTAAATATATTTTAGATAAGTTTACAATAATTTAATAATAAACAAACACAATGAAATTTTTTCGTTAGGTTCAGAATGATTTTTGCGAAATTATTGCATACACAAATTTTCGCTTGCCTTATTCAGGAAGAAGATCGTTGCTATTTAAGCCAAAATCGTAATTTTTACCTATTCGGCACGACACACACACACACACACAGGAATTGGAATAGCCTAGAAAGTGACGTAGTGGAGGCAGGAACCATACATAGTTTTAAGACGAGGTTTAATAAAGCTCATGGAGCAGGGAGAGAGAGGACCTAGTAGCAATCAGTGAAGAGGCGGGGGCAGGAGCTATGACTCGACCCCTGCAACCACAAATAGGTGAGTACAGACACACACACACACACACACACACACACAGTACGGAGGGAGGCCCAGAAACAGTACAAAAATGACATAGCATCGAAAGTTAAGTCCGACCCGAAACTGATGTACAGTCACATCAGAAGGAAGACAACAGTCAAGGACCAGGTGATAAGGCTGAGGAGAGAAGATGGGGAACTCACAAGTAATGATCAAGAGGTATGTGAGGAGCTCAACTTGAGGTTTAAGGAAGTATTCACAATGGAGGAAGGAAGGCAGCTGGGTAGACAGGACATGGTTCGTCACCAACAAGGGATGTACCAAGTGCTAGAGGGCATACACACAACTGAGGAGGAAGTGAAGCAGTTACTCAGTGACCTCGATACCTCAAAGGTGATGGGTCCGGACAATATCTCCCCGTGGGTTCTTCGGGAAGGAGCTGAGGTACTGAGTGTGACACTTACCATAATATTCAACACATCCCTTGAAACTGGGCAGCTACCTGAGGTATGGAAGAAGGCCAACGTAGTCCCCATTTTTAAAAAAGGAGACAGAAAAGAGGCACTAAACTATAGACCGGTGTCACTTACATGTATAGTGTGCAAAGTCCTGGAGAAAATCATCAGGAAAAGAATGGTGGAACACCTTGTAGTGATACCGCTCTTGTGGAGAGCCGCAGCAGGACACAATACAGCAGGACACAATACGGCACCACCTCAGGGGGCCCCTAACAATAACAACAAACAGTACGGCGATGGCCCAGCATGGCGTGTGGTCTCGCTCTTACACAAATACATTCGTGATGCAGATTACATGGTAGCTTAAATATGTCGCCAGTAGCTATA
>WNWK01036837.1:0-18895 GCA_009830355.1 Cherax destructor
TTACCCCAGCCCACAGATGAAAATTTTTCTCTAAGTCCATTGTAATCTGCAAAGCGAAAATCTGGGACCGTTACTGATTTTTCCCTACTATGAACCTTCGATTCAATCCCAAAAGGAAATTGATTTGTGGTCCTTGGGGAGTTCCTCTGTTTTCAAATTATTAAAAGGGGTTTCCTTGGCCAGAACTAAGTCAAAGATTTTTTCCCCCTGAGTTTTTCCCAAAAACTGCTTAAAAAAACAATCTTGAACTACTTTAAAAATTTTAGATTCTAAATTCAAAAATTTCCAATAAATTTTGACTAAAGTTGAAGTCCCCCAGAATAACTACGTTATCGTGCATTGTGGCCTTAACAATTTCCTCCCATAGTAGTCTCCTTGGTCCCTATCTAATTTTGGGGGGACTATATCACACCTAAAATCAATTGTTCATGCCCCTCTGAAAATTTTTCCCAGACAGACTCTGTTTTTTAACAGACTTTATACCCTTTTTTATCCAAAAATGATCAGGAATAGAGTCCACCCCTTCCCCGATACTTCTGTCTACTTGGAAAAATTTTAAAAACCCTGAATGTGACATTCGGGGCAAGTCCCGATTTTAATTTTAAAACCCTGTTTCAGTTATTGAAAAAACATAAAATTTACCTGTACTTGCAACTATTAATCGTCATTTTTCCTACCTACGACTTTGGTATTACCTTAAAGACCCCCCTTTCTCTTTCCCTTCCTGCTCATTTCTTTTTCCTTTTCCCTATTACTGTCCTTGCCCCTGTACGGGCTTTAATATCCCCCTTATTCCCCTTTACTATTTTCCCCTAAATTTATAACATTACTACACTGGGACTTATTTTCCCCACCATACCACAAATTTTTTCTATTTTTAAAGCCCTAACAGCCCCTCCTGAACATCAAGAAAACGGAAAAAGCAAAAAAAAGAAACATTTTTCCGGGGAAAATTCATTAAAGTAGTTAATGCTAAGCTGGAATGAACGTTTTTAATAACAAAAATTAATCGCGAAATCAGTTTTAAGAGGTAAGGAAGATTATCTTTTAGAACTAAAGAAATTCTTAGGGAAAAATTCCAAACAGAAGAAAAATTTTTTTGTTAAACATTTTCGATCCGTGTGGGGGCCCGGGGGACCGGGCCGGGGAGTTTACCCCGTGTGAGTCTTGGTCAGGGCCCGGCCTCGGGGTTGACCCGTGTAGTTTGGTTGGACCGGGGGGCGGACCTTTATCCCCTGTGAGTCGGTATGGACCTGGCCTCGGGGCGTTTCCCCTTTGAGTCTTGGTCAGGACCGGGGAGCAGGACATTGCCCCGTGGATCCCGGTCGGACCCCGCGGACATTCCCCCTGTGAGGGCCCGGTCATGGACCCCCAGGGACTTACCCCCCCTGAGTCCTGGTCATGGACCCGGCCGGGGGCGTTGACCACGTGGGCCCCGGCGGGCCTGGCCCCGGGCGTTGGTGATCCTGGGGGACCGGGGGGGATTTACCACGTGGGGTCCTGGTTTGGGCCCGCGCGGGACCCCGTGTAGTCCCGGCCCAGATCGCGGGGCTTGACCCCAAAAATTTCCAGGGAAACATGAAAAAAAATAATAAAGAAAAACCCGGAATATACCGGGGGCAGATAAAAGCAGGGATACAACTTTGGCAAAAAAAAAATTTAAAATGTAAATATTCTAAAAAAGACAGAAAAAAAAACATGGGGAAGAAAAATTGCCAAATTAAAAACACAATTAAGAAAAAATGAATAAGTTTTATTATTATAGAATAAACATAAAAAGGAATAAAAAAAGAAACATTTAACAAATACAAATTCAAGTTAGTGGTTAATTTAAATCAAAACTAGACTTGTAATTTCTAAAAAAAGCCTGGGAAAAAAAAGGATTGTCAAGATAAATGATAAACAATGGGTTTTTGTCGGTTTTAAAAATACAAGAAGATGCGTTGGTGATAAAATGGATGGGAATACGGACAGAGGGTTTAGAACTGTTGGTATCGGTGGTGGAGGAAAAAATTCATTCCGTTTTCTTTTTATTAAGCAAATTTACTTACATCAGCAGTGGAACTTTTATCAAGATATCTTCATCATCCATGAGCGAGAGCAAAGGAGACAGAGGAAAGATTAGTGGAGGAGAGAGGAATATACATACCGTAATGTATCTAACTACATATACATACAATAATAACTACATATACATACATTAAAACCACACATACATTCATTAATAACTACACATACATGCATTAATAACTGCATATGCATATATAAATAATTGCAAATACATACATTAATAAATACATATACATACATTAATTACTACATATACATACAATAAAAACTACATATACATTCATTAATAACTACATATACATACACTAATGGCGCTGGGCTCAAATAGATTTTTATAAAAAAAATACGTCACGTGAGCAGTGGGTTGTTTCTCTATTATATATGAAAATTACTTACGTACATAGATGAAAATTTCACGTATTTAAATATACACATGAACACGTACACATACACACTTATGCACATATGCATGTACGCAGACACACACACACACACACACACACACATGGCATGGTGGCTAGCGCTCTTGCTTCACGCACGGAGGATCCGGGTTCAATTCCCGGCGGGGCCGAAACATTTCGAAGTGTTTCGTACACACACACACACACACACACATATATATATACAACAGGCCTAGTGTCTAATTGACATGTGCCTAGGACAAAATGGTAACTAACACACACACACACACACACACACACACACACACACACACGTATGTCTATATATAAACAACAGAATGCACAAGGAATGGAACCGTGGTCCTGGTACGTAGCTTTCAGTTGGAAGAATCTGGAAGCGACTTATCTTCATATTCCAGTCAGAGGTCACCGTCTGCCACCCTGTACTCTCTTACAACAACCCCAGAAGCTATCCCAGTAAATCTGTTCTCCTGCTGATCAAAGCCATATAGTTTATAAATTCAACATAAATTTTAATAAACGACTGTAATATCACGGTTCGATCTGCCTGTGATGTTCTTGCCTATTTTGATTATCCTCTTCCTCATTCAGTACGGTTACAGTCATGTCTTCCATTCATCTTTCATACTGTATGACATTCAAGAACACTCTTCCCTGTTTGATTACTTCTGTAATCTGCGCTTTGATGCATCTTTGTTCTTTTAGCCTATTTTTATCTCTTCTTCTTCCAGGTATTGAAAACATAAGAGCACGAGGAAACTGGCTTCAGAGTTATTTCTAATTCGATTTCCTTTATATTTAATTTGCTTATGGAAAAGATAACATCATATTTTGCTGAATCATGAAATTTCAAATTACTGATTCAGTTTTCCCTCCACGATTCTGATCCTCTGTGTTAATCTCCGTTGTTCTTCCTGTTGTGCATCTTTCCGTAGGATCTATATCACTGCCCCTTTGAACACTTGAAGCTCTTGTCTTGTTCGTGCTGTGCTCGACTGAACATAATAAAACTACTACTATTATCAGCTTATGTCATTCTCTTTCCAATATCTCTGCTGTTCAGCATCTGAGTTCTCTTATTCAAAGACAAGTCATCTCGTTAATTTTTTTACATATCTCTATTTCTTCTGTATTACCCCCCTGAGAATATCTTGCTTATTATAGATTCTGCAAGCTTCAAATCCACGATATCTATTTTTTTTTCTAATTTTTATTTCCATTTTATGTTTTTAGTTTCACAACCCTTGTTAACATTGTGTAGAATATTTGCTTTGGTGTAGGGTGTAGCGGAAGATTCGGGAAGGTAATTTATGTTCTTAAGTTAGAAGACATTAGGTGAAGTCAAAGGTTCTTGTGCCAGCGATCGTTATTATTGTCATATTCGAAAACAAACACCAAAACTGTTGATGCTATACAATAAAAAAAATTGTGAATGATCATAGAAGCAATCACAGCTTTAGTGTGATACCACTGGATACTGTCCATGGTACTTTTCCCTATCGTGGTTAAAGATGGAGTAACAAGATGAGATTAGCGAGAAGAGGTATGGGAGGCAGTGCAGGGTTTGAGCAAAGGGAAGGCACCTGGATTGGATGGTCTCCTAATGATTTCGATGTGCATAATTGGGAGCCCTTAAGGGATTGTTTAGTTAAAGTATTCAATTGAATGAAGAATGGGAGGGTATTGGGTAGCATGCAGAACACTGGGGTTGTGGTTTTGGTGAAGAAAAAGAGGAATGTAGGACGATGAAGGATTATAGATTTATAACATTAATGTGTGCGGATTATAAGATCTTCGCAAAGTTGCTAGGTAATAGGCTTAAGAAAGTGGTGGGATGGTCTTACATAAGGGCAATGTGGAATCCCAGGTAGAAGCATGGGTGTGGGTCATGGTCAAATTAGGATTTTATTGAGAGTGGTGAAAGGGGGGGAATGTTGAGTATCGATTAGAGTGCTGGTTATGATAGTGTTGAAAGGGTATGTTGTACGATATCATGAGGCGCAGGGTTTTGGGGATGAATTAGTAGGTTGGGTAGAGACTCTGTATGGGGAGCCAAGGTTAGGATACAGGTAAATGGAAAGATGGGAAAGGAGGTGCCTATGGATAAGGGTTTAAAACAGGGATGCCCTTGTCCCAGGTATTGTTTGCTTGCATGCAAGATCCCTTTTATCGTTTAGTTTCAGGAGGAATGACTGAGGGAAAGGGGGGATGCAGGGATAGTTGGATATGTGGATGATACTACGGTACTAGTGCGAGATGTAAAGGAGTTAGTGAATGTGGGGCGTATTGTAGAGATTTTTGGGAAGGCTACTGGGATGAAAGTAAACTATGCAAAATATAAATTGTTGGAGGTAGGTGGGTGGGTAGGGGGAGGGTTGGGGAGGGAAGGGTGGGAAACAGTGGAACAGGTGAAGATTTGTGGGTTGGTGTACCGGGCGGATCCGTGGAGGCCGGGCGGTTAATGCAGAGGTGGTAGTAAGGAGGCCATTAGTGCATGGGTGGATGGCAGCCTGGGGACGTCACATTGCATCAGAGGGTGGTGATCGTCAATTCATTAGTGTTTAGTAAACAGTGGCATGTGGCGGCGGTGTTCCCCATTATTTTTGAGGATGTGAAGGAATTGCAGAGAAGGACATTACGTTATATATGGGGTTATGGGAGGCGTGGTTAAGTAAGGAAGTGGTAATGACGAGGGTACGCCAAGGAGTTTGGGGCTCATCCCATTAGCAAGGCATCTGCAGTGTGTTTATATTAAGCATCGATACCCCAGGGTGGGTGGGGTGCGGGGAGAAGAGAGGGATTGGTTATGGAAGATGTCAGAAGGTGGTGGAAGGGAATGATCTGAGGGAGTGTGAAGGAATGTTGAGGCGAATCATTGTGATTAAGGAGCCGAAGCGGATCACTGGGCAGGGAGGGGTGCATGGGAAGGTGTTGCATGGGGCAGCGTTATACCCTGTGTATGATTGGATGGGTATATGGAAGGGATTATGAAAGTTGGGCTTAAACCCAGAGTACGTGAATTTGTGTATAGGTTTTTAATGGGGATCGTTGCATTGAAGGCAATTTTGTTCCATATGGGGACACGGGAGGGAGGGCTGTGTGACAGATGGGGAGGAGGATAAGGTATCATATCATGCGTATATTTTGTCCTTTATTGAGGGTAGTGTGTGAATGGTTTTGAAGGTGTTACGCAGGGTGGGGGGGAGAGGTCTTTCAACCTTACGGGCCTTAAGCTTTGATGTGGAGGGTGGGAGGGTAGGTGAGACGGGCGGTCTTGTACATAGTGGCAGACTACTTGTATGTGTCATGGGGAATGAGGGGTGTCGGGAAGTGTAGAGTCAAGGCTTTGGCTGCTGTGTTTTATAGGATAAAATGTAGAAATAGGGATCTTTATGGTCGGAGGTGGATTCAGCTTTTCTGTGGTTATAGGGAGTTGGCGGTGGGTAGTTTACTTGAGCTGTGAGGAGATTTAAAAGGACTGGTCGGCGACAGGAGGGGTATACATGGTGGGGAAAGGCCTATGAATGAAGGGGATGGGTGGGTGGGTGACAGTGGACTCAGAGGGCATATGACACATGACTGAGGAATGAGTGATATGTGTGGTATGATGGGAGACAGGGAGGGAGGGAACCCCTATGGAGCAAAGGTGTCAGGGGTAACCATAGTGGCTTTTCTTCATAACCTACTGGACTGGTGATGTATAGTTATAGGTGTAGTAGTTCCCCTTTATGGTGTGTTTGTAGGGGTTCTTATTTTTCACCCACTTGGGTATGAACCGTTTTCCATTATGATGTATGAAACTTAGGGTTTCCTGAGATGGGTTTCTCATGTTTCAAAATTGTGCCTTGTTTTTGTGGAAGGCAGTTTTGGTTAGGTTTTGTGTTGTAAACTGTCTACCTTTGTTAGTTTGTGTTTGTGTAAATATTAATTTGCTTATTGTGCAGGATGCTCTATCCTTACATAATTTAAACTACATCCTTGGGAATGTTGTCATTCCTTTACCTGTGTTCTTGTCTTGTATAAAAAAGTTTGATGTTTTGGAGATGTGTGTACATGTATTGTGCTATTACTTTTTTATATACTTGTGAATTGGTATGTTTTTGCTTACTGTGTAACTTAATTATCGATGTTAATGATCAACAGTGTGTGTAGATTTGTAGGGATGGCGCTGTTCGTAATTATTATTATATTGTTTCAATTGTTGTGTTTTGTATTGTCTTATAAATTTGTAATGTAATAAAGTTTCTTTGGGTCGCTGTCTGTACATTACAGACGTGTAAATACTAAGCCCTCGGGTGAGGACTATATTTTGTATCTTTTGTCATATTGTCCGAATGTACATAACCCCATCGGGTTATGTACATCCGGTTCGTTATCTTTTTCCTGTTCATGGATGTTAAGCATTGGCTGATATGTATTTCTGGTTTTGTGCATTGTATATTTGCTTTGAACATTTTCTTAAGTAGGTAAAATGATGACCTTTGTTGTTGCATCACCAAGCAAAGGAAAGTTAGTGCTTGTAAATTAAGTTTACCACTCTGTATGCTGTTTCTGTCTTTGTCATATATTTTGTATTTTTTTTTTCAATAAAAAAAAAAAAAAAACCCTAATCATACTTCGGCATACTTGAAAGAACCCTTTGTGTTAGTCTTTGAATCCCTTGCAACCTTAGCCTCATAATCCCTTTTGCTTTTCTTATTCCTTTTTATTATTTCTCTCTTTAATTGAATATATTGATTTCTTAACTGCCCATCCCCTCCTTTGATACGCCTAAATATACCTCTCTTTGACTAATGAGATGTTTTAATCTATTGTTCATCCATTTGGGATCATTTTTGTTAGATCTAATTTCCCTACTCGGAACAAAAGTTGTCTGGGCAGCTAGAACTATGCTCTGAAAAACGTCATATTGGTAACCAACACCAACTACCTGACCCATAGTAAGGTCATCCCAATTAAGCCCACCCAGGCAATTTCTCCGTCCCATGAAATCGGCCAAGCGGAAGTCTGAGACAAAGACTTGATTGCAGTTTCCTGGGTAATTCCATAATATATTGAAACTAGGTGATTTGTGATCGCTTTCCCCAAGCTCATCATTAACCTCAAGATTATTAATTAGTGGTTCTTTGTTGGCAAGAACCAAGTCAAGCAGATTGTTTCCTCTAGTTGGTTCTGTCACAAACTGTTTTAAAATCATTCTTGAACCTTATCAAGAAAGGCACTAGACTCAAGATTTCCTGTTACAGTGTTGCAATCAATTTTGTCTAAAGTTAAAGTTTCCCATTAACACAACATTTTCATATCTAGACGCCTTATGAATTTCGTCCCATAGCAGCTTATTGTACTCCCTATCAAGGTTTGGGGGCCTGCAAATCACATCCAGATTTAATTTTTCACTCCTTCGAGAAACTGTAGTCAAAACGATTCTGTGTTCGATGTTTCTAATCTTATATAATGTCTAACACATCAATTTAAATTATCTCTGACATACATCGCCACTCCACCACCCTTCCTGTTGACCCTATCAGTGTGGAATAGCTTATAACCCTGTATGTTGCAATCGGAAGGCATTTCTCTATCTTTCAGGTTGAACCAGGTCTCTGTTATAGCAATCATATATCTATATTACCTGCACTTGCAAGTAATCTTAGCTCATCTATCTTATTTCTTAGACTCCTACTATTTGTATAGTAAAGTGAGTGACTCGTTGCCCTCTGGGCTAGAAGACTATCGACTACTTAGAGAGTTCTTAAGCTGCATTTCACATACTTATTAAGTGATTAAAATAAATTCTCAGTGTATAAACGCTGAAAGACAAACACACCTCCGTAAATGTATCCTGAGTAACAGTCACAGAATTCATGAAAATATAATCAATCCAAACTTTTCCTTTTCACTTCTTTCTGTGTCCCGTCAGCTGCGGCAGTTGTGTCCCACCCTAGATAGTGAATTATTCTAGTCTCATTTCCCTTAGAGTGTCCTTTATTGTATCCTGTTATTCATATATCTTCTTATTTTGCATTCGTTTTCTATCTAAATTTTATTCGACCCATATGCTTTAGAAAAACCAGAAGAGCAGTTTAACACAAGGGTTTAGCGTCACCCGTTGAATATAGTAATTTAGAAACCTCGTACTCTATGTTTGTCTGAGAGAATGATCTTTTCCGTTACACTATTTCTCATTTTACTGCTCTGCTGGTCACTATCTTTTTAACCACCGCTCAGCTGTTTTTGCTTTAGTGCGACCTTCTCTTTGTCGTCCCCTTCACATGGTCATCCAAGTTTTGTTTTGTTTTTCATCTGTCAACGGCCGTTCCTTAATTATTTTTCTTCTATCTGCTCACGGTTTTCCCTCCTCTAATCCACTTTCTCGCTGATCCTTTGTTTAATCCCCGAGGTAATGACTTTAATACATCCGCACATTCCCTCGTCTGATTCACTATTCACATTATTTATACTTTGATGAACCCTTCTTGTGTTAACTGTCATTGTCTCTCTCTTTGTCTAACTTCCCGTTCTCCCTTTCTCTGATGAGGTTAGTAGTGGCAGGCGGGATAATATTATATTTACTCTATACGGTGCACTAAACCCATGTGGGACATTCAGACCAAGAAATTGTGTAGGATCGATCCTCTTTCCGCTAAACCCGAAACAGAATCGCCACTAATGCAGCGATGACTCTTGCGGTGCAGTTTTTTTTTTTTTTTGGTAAGTGGGGGGAGGGTATGGTGATGGTGTGGTGGTGACCATGGTGTTTAGTGAGTGAAATGTGATGTCGACTCGTGGTGACAGTTGTTATGTGTGTAACGTTTTTGGTGGTGTGGGGTAGCAATGTGGTCATGGAGGCTGGAGGCGAAATCGTGGCGTTTAAAAATTGATGGCAGCGACTTGTATATTTGGTGGTTGTTTTCGAGATAATTGTTCTAGTTTAGAGGTGGTGATTGGAATTATAGAATTGATGTGGTGATAGGTGGCAAAATAAATGGGGAATCAAAATATAATGATGGTGATTGGTGATGTAGGGGGAAATGAGGTGGCAGTATGGTGTTTGTGGTTTGGTGGGAGGTGACAGTGCAATGGTGGAGGATAATGATTGTGGATTATTGGTAGGTGAAACTGTTATGCTGGAGGGTGGGTGGTGTGTGGTCGTGTGTGTGTGTGTGTGTGTGTGTGTGTGTATGTATGTTCGTGTGTGCGTGTGTGTGTGTGTGTACTCACCTATATGTGGTTGCAGGGGTCGATTCACAGCTCCTGGCCTCGTCTCTTCACTGGTCACCACTAGGTCTACTCTGTCCTTGCTCCATGAACTTTATCATAACTCTTCCTATAGCTATGTATGGATCCTGCCTCTACTACAACACTCTCCAGATTGTTCCACTTCCTGATATCACTATGGCTGAAGAATTACTTCCTAACACCCCTGTGACTCATATGAGCTGTGACCCATCTCTGAAACATTCTGTCCCTATCAACCTTGTAAATTCCTCTCAGCATTCTGTATGTCGTTATTATGTCTCCCCTATCTCTTCTGTCCTCCAATGTCGTCAGGTTGAGTTCCCTTAACCTATCCTCGTAGGACATACCCCTCAGCTCGGGTCTAGTCTTGTTGCAAACATTTGCACCTTCTCTAATTTCTTGACGTGTTTGACCACGTGTGGAATCCATACTGGTGTTGCATACTCCAGTATGGGCATGAGTACAGTGCACAGTTTCTTGGATGACTCCTTTCTCAGAAATAGAAACGCTAGTCTTAGATTTGCCAGACGCCCGTATGCCACAACAGTTATTTGGGTGATGTGCACCTCAGGAGATGTGCTCGGTATGATACTCACCCCAAGATTCTTTTCCTTGAGTGTGGTTTGTAACATTTGCCCCTGGCCTGTACTCCGTCTGCAGTTTTCTTTAACCTTCCTAATCTTCATAACTTTGCACTTGGTAGGGTTAAACTCCAGGAGCCAGTTGCTGGACTAGGCTTGCAGCCTCTCCAGATTCTTTCGTAATCCTTCCTGATGCTCCTCCGTTTGAATTCTTCGCATTAGCTTCACATTGTCTGGAAACAGGGACACCTCTGAATCTTTCCTATCCGTCATGTCGTGGGTCATGTGTGGAACAATCTTCCGTGTAGGGTGATCGAGGTTAGGACCTTGGGTAGCTATAAAAAGAGATTGGACAAATATATGAGTGGGAGGGGCTGGATTGGTGTCATGGGTACGGGAGTAAATTCATGGGTAGCTTTGAGTTGTGGTGGTTTTGATAAGGACTTGGCTTGTATGGGCCAGTAGGCCTTCTGCAGTGTTCCTCCATTCTTATGTTCTAATGTTCATTCACATCACCGGTTCTAGGACTGACCCCTGTGGAAACCCGCTCGTCACAGGAGCCCAATCTGACACTTCGTCACGTGCTATCACTCGTTTTTTACTTTCTGTCAGGTATTCTCTGATCCATTGCAGTGCCTTTCCTGTTATTCCTTCCTTCTCCTCTAGCTTTTGCACTCATCTTTTTTTTGCGGAACTGTGTCGAAAGCTTTTTTTCAGTCCAAGAAAATGCAGATATAAATATGTGTATTTTTTTGGTGTTAACAGTCTAGTTGTATTCAACGTGCACAAACACAGCGAAGCTCCAGGTCTTGATCTTGCCTTTGACCATGGACGGTCTGGTGTGTTCACTCCTGATTTCTCGGGCTTTGTCATACTTTCGAAACCATGTAGGGACTTAGTCTACAGTTATTATCTTGCTAATATATTCCACTTGTTTATTTCCTCACACTGGAAGAACTCAACACCAGTTGCTGTTTCAGTCAACAACTTTGTGTACACCAGCAGTGTGCTGATATGCGATAGTTACATGGTGGGAATAAGAGCTAGCTATTTTGCCCTGCCTTACTCCATCATACAGCGTAAGTTTTGTGCATTGGGTAAAGAAATCTCTCATCATGAACTGGGAGATACACTTATCTGTAAGATGGTGAGGATATCGTCAGTCGTTCCACTGTGAGTTTAGTAGCAATGCGAGTTTCAAAACCAGTGTTCAGAGGAGTGTGAAGAATCGGGTGAAAGAGTGGAGAAAGAATTTGGAAGGTGGGGATTTGGTTCTGGGAGGTGTGGATTGGTGGTGGTTGGTGTTGTGGGAGGGTGTGGGATTAGAATGTGGATGTTGAAGTAGGGTGTGGAGGAAGTAGGATTAACCAACACTGGTCACTTTACCGGTAAATACTTTGCTTCTTGTCTGTCTCTCCACATGTCTCTTAACATGTTGATGCATGAGGTTTTCCAGTACCACATCCATCATCTTGGCTATCCATGATTCAGGGCCCCATGGGGCTCCAGGTTTTCCAGTCAATCTCCTTGTGATTGAAATCACCCATAACTAGTAACTTTGCTCTCCCCATGTGAGCTCTTCTGGCCACCTCGGCTAGTGTGTCTACCATTGTTCTGTTGCTCTTGTGGTATTCTTCTCTTGGCCTCCTGCAGTTCTGTGGCGGGTTGTACATTAGAGCAATTACCACCTTATGGCCCTCAGATTGGATTGTTCCTACTATGTAGTCCCTTTCGCCCATTCCATTCATTCCTTCCATTTTCTCAAATCCCCATCGGTTCTTAATGAGTAGTGCAACTCCTCCTTCCCCTCTGCTCCCTCTATCTTTCCTGAGGATTTGATATCCGGGTGGAAAGATTGCATCTGTTATCATCCTGGTGAGTTTCGTTTCTGTGAGTGCTATTATGTCTGGGGATGTCTCCTTGATTCTTTCATGCCACTCCTCACATTTATTTGTTATTCCATCTGAATTTGTATACCAAACCTTCAACTTCTTTTCTAAAACAGCAGTCTGGGGAATACATTGGGGTTGGGAAAGCAGGAGACCTGATGAGGAACTTTGGGTGGTTGCTGTGAAGGTGGAGTTTGTAATGAGTGGGTGGGAGCACTGGGTATGGCATGTGTGTTTTGGGTTAAATTGTTTGGTTGCATTGGGGTTGTCCAGGTTGGGGGGATTCTGTAGGTGATTGTGAGGGAGGTTGTATTTGAGCTTCCTCCTGAGTCTGGGTTCTCCTGTCCATCTCCATCTTCACCTCTCTTTCCTTTCGTCTTTGTACCCTCTCTTTCAGTTTCTGCCTTTCTTATCATGTTCTGTCACGGTCGAGATACACCTTCCGGTACTCTGACATGTCCCTTAGTCTTGCTGTCTCCTGTAGGATCCTGTTTCGAGTCGATTCTGCCTTGAAAATCACTTTGACTGGTCGGATTCTTCCTCTTACAAACCCCCCAATTCTCAGAAATTTTGCCAGCTGGGTCATGTCATCTTCTCCTATTGCTTTCATGATGCTTTCAATCGCTTTTTTCTCCCCTTGTCTTCTTGCTTTGTAAGTTTCCCCTTCAACTCCTTGGAGCCCATAAACAAAGACTGATCTCTCTCTTTTATTCTCCCCTGATTCGATTTAGTTGCCTCCATTGCATTTTTCCATTCTTCAATCTCTTCACTGTCTGTTGTCCCTGGGCCCAGTTGCCTGTCGTTTTCCCTTCTTAACTTTCCCTGTGCACTGCTGTGGTCTGTTAGGGCTTCAACGTATAGCTTAGCTCTTCCTTTTTCTACACTCTCCTTGACTGTTCCTTATGTGATCCTCTCTTTTTCTCAGGCTCCACGATGGTCTGATAGAGCCTCTGCATACAGTTTCACTCCTTCGTTCTCTACAGTCCCCTTATTTGTGACTGAGGTAGCAGTTTCTGATGCCATGTCCACATTGCTTTATAGTTCTTTAGGCTGTTTCAGATTTTTCAGTTCCTGTTCTAATCTCTGTATCTTAGTCTCTGCTACTGTGACTTGCATCTTCCACTTCCTGCTCTCTGCAGCTATCCTCTCCTCCATTTTCATGCTAAGCTCCTCTAGCTTCTTTCCCCAATCATGTTCCCTTTTCATGAGCTCTGCTGTCCAATCTTCCTTCGCAGACTCATCCTCCAGTCCCCAGGTTTTCCGTCCTGCTCTCTGGCAACACATTTTTTTTAGATGCCACAGAATGAAAAAAACTGGAGACAGTGGGGAAATGGAAGAGAGGTGGGGAGGGTTAAAGAGGGGAGAATATGAGGAGAGAGAGAGGAGGATGAAGAAGCAGCAGACAGACAGACAGACACATACACACACACACACATACACACATACACACACACACACACACACATACACACACACACACACACACACACACACACACACACACACACACCATTAAGTTTTGTGGGAATGGGAGGATATTTGGGGTTAATCCGAGGAAGTTCCCTGCACTTCACTTTCCTTGGATCGACAGGCAACTCACCAGCCTCAAGGAACCACTTCGATGAATGTCCTACACTAGCAATAATGTTCCAGCCAATTAAAAATTATTTTCTCTGGCTGCACGACGTAAGGCACACAGAACCATATTTTTTTTATTCTATATTTACCTTCACCTAGATTTTTCCCAGATTTACTACACAGAAAAAAAAGGAAATGCAGTATGGATATGGAATTGTATGATGTTTTGTCAGGTGGATCAACATCTATCAGTCATGAACAACAGGGTGGCCAGGCCCCGGCTAGCGATACCTCGCAAAAACAAGGACAAAATAACTGAACCAGCAAACAAATATAAAAGTTGGGGGACGCTCAACGGCCGGTAAACATTTTCTTTACAGCTTTTTTTTCGGCAAGTTATATCCTACCAGGATTTTATCAGCAGGAAGGAGAAAATGAGAACATTATATAGATCTTAGATGTGTATTTAGGAGTGGTTGCCCATGGAGGCAAGCTATAATTATTTCGATTCGAGATAGGCATTCCCGTATTTTATAAGCCTAGCCCCATGTATCACAATGCATTCATTCTGAAGAGTCCTGGGCTGGTTTTTTTTCTGCATTTCAGTAGTATGCATTCTGCATTATGTAATGGCTGCATAGACGCATGCGTATTCATATTTCCAAAATATGCTTTTTTGAATTAATAGATGATTTTTTTTAGTTGAGAATGGTGCAGAAATTTTTAGTTTGGCACCAAATATAACTCACCTCACCTAATATGTAAATTATTTTAGCCTAATTCTACTACATTAATTAAAACCAATGACAAGTATTTTTGTTATGATCAAACTAATTTTGGCGATATATTGCATAAACAATCTTCCACTCAGCTTAGTCGGCAGAAATAAATCAAGGTTTCTAGGTCAAACTCGCACACACACGTACACACACACACACACACACACACACACACACACATGCAAGGTCATGGAGAAGATAGTCAGGAGAAGGGTGGTTGAGCACCTAGAAAGGAATGAGCTTATCAACGACGGCCAACACGGTTTCAGGGACGGGAAATCCTGTGTCACAAACCTACTGGAGTTCTACGACAGGGTGACAGCGATAAGGCAAGAGAGAGAGGGGTGGGTAGATTGCATATTCTTGGATTGTAAGAAGGCGTTTGACACAGTTCCACACAAGAGATTAGTGCAGAAGCTGGAGGACCAGGCAGGGGTAACAGGGAAGGCACTACATTGGATCAGGGAATACCTGTCAGGGAGACAGCAGCGAGTCATGGTACGTGGCGAGGTGTCAGAGTGGGCGCCGGTGACGAGCGGGGTTCCACAGGGGTCAGTCCTGGGACCAGTGCTGTTTCTGGTATTTGTGAACGACATGACGGAAGGAATAGACTCGAAGTGTCCCTGTTTGCAGATGATGTGAAGTTGATGAGAAGAATTCAATCGGACGAGGACCAGGCAGAACTACAAAGGGATCTGGACAGCCTGCAAGCCTGGTCCAGCAACTGGCTCCTGGAGTTCAACCCCACCAAGTGCAAAGTCATGAAGATTGGGGAAGGGCAAAGAAGACCGCAGACGGAGTACAGCCTAGGGGGCCAGAGACTGCAAACCTCAATCAAGGAAAAGATCTTGGGGTGAGTATAACACCAGACACATCTCCTGAGGCGCACATCAACCAAATAACTGCTGCAGCATATGGACGCCTAGCAAACCTAAGAACAGCATTCCGACATCTTAATAAAGAATCGTTCAGGACCCTGTACACTGTGTACGTTAGGCCCATATTGGAGTATGCAGCACCAGTTTGGAACCCACACCTAGCCAAGCATGTGAAGAAGCTCGAGAAAGTGCAAAGGTTTGCAACAAGACTAGTCCCGGAGCTAAGGGTATGTCCTACGAGGGAGGTTAAGGGAAATCGACCTGACGACACTGGAGGACAGGAGAGATAGGGAGACATGATAACAACATATAAGATACTGAGAGGAATTGACAAAGTGGACAGAGACAGAATGTTCCAGAGATGGGACACAACAACAAGGGGACACAGATGGAAGTTGAAGACTCAGATGAATCACAGAGATGTTAGGAAGTATTTCTTCAGTCACAGAGTTGTCGGGAAGTGGAATAGTTTAGGAAGCGATGTAGTGGAGGCAGGCTCTATACATAGCTTTAAGCAGAGGTATGATAAAGCTCATGGCGCAGGGAGAGTGACCCAGTAGCGGCCAGTGAAGAGGCGGGGCCAGGAGCTTTGACTCGACCCCTGCAACCACAACTAGGTGAGTACAACTAGGTGAGTACACACACACATGATGTTAGGAAGCATTTCTTCAGCCACAGAGTAGTCAGGAAGTGGAATAGTCTAGCGAAAGATATAGTGGAGGCAGGAACCATACATAGTTTTAAGACAATGTATGATAAAGCTCATGGAGCAGGGAGAACAGAGACCCAGTAGCGGACAGCGAAGAGGCGGGGCCAGGAGCTGAGTCTCGACCCCTGCAACCACAATTAGATGAGTACAATTAGGTGAGTACACACACACACACACACACACACACACACACACACACACACACACATATGAAGAAAGGTTGAGGGAAATAGGACTAACAACACAGGAGGACAGAAGGGTTAGAGGAGACATGATAACGACATACAAAATATTGCAGGGAATCGAATAGGTAGATAGTGACAGGATGTTCCAGAGAGGGAACACAAAAACAAGGGGACACAACTGGAAGCTGAAGACTCAGATGAGTCAAAGAGATGTTAGGAAGCACTTCTTCAGCCATAGAGTAGTTAGGAAGTGGAAGAGTCTAGGGAACGATATAGTGGAGGCGGGAACCATACATAGTTTTAAGACAAGGTATGATAAAGCTCATGGAGCAGGGAGAGCAGAGACCCAGAAGCGGACAGCGAAGAGGCGGGGACAGGAGCTGAGCCTCAACCCCTGCAACCACAATTAGATGAGTACAATTAGGTGAGTACACGTGGAATAGATAAGGTGGACAGAGACAGGATTTTCCAGAGATGGGACACAGAAACAAGGGATCACAATTGGAAGTTGAAGACTCAGATGAGTCAAAGGGATGTTAGGAGGAATTTCTTCAGTCACAGAGTTGTCAGGAAGTGGAATAGTCTGGCAAGTGAGGTAGTGGAGGCAGGAACCATACATAGCTTTAGAACGAAGTATGATAACGCTTATGGAGCAGGGAGAGAGAAAACCTAGTAGCGGTCACTGAAGGGGCGGAGCCAAGAGCTGAGTCTCGACCCCTGCAACCACAACTAGGTGAGAACTAGGTGAGTACACACACATAGAACCCCACAGCCAAACACGCGAACCACAATCCACACTTACAGCCCCAACCCCACACTGAAGGTATGGTACACCAACACTGATGGAATAACCAATAAGTAGGAGGAATGGCACAAAAGAATCAACGAGGCATCACCGGACATCATAGCTCTCACCGAATCCAAGCTCAAAGAAATCATAACAGATGCCATCTTTCCAACGGGATATCAGATCTTGAGGAAAGACAGAAGGAACAGAGGGGGTGGAGGAGTGGCACTGCTTATCAAAAATCAATGGGATTTTGATGAGATGGAGAGAGGAGACAGAGGAGAAGCAAGAGACTACAAAATAGGAACACTTCAGTCTGGAGATTCCAAGGTGGTAATTGCAGTGATGTATAACCCACCACAGAACAGCAGGAGGCCAAAGCAAGAATATGATGAGAGTAACAGAGCTATGGTTGACACACTGGCTGAAGTGGCCAGAAGAGCTCATGCTAGTAGGGCAAAGCTACTGATCATGGGTGATTTCAATCATAAAGAGGTTGACTAGGAGAACTTGGAGCCACATGGAGGCCCAGAAACATGGAGGACTAGGGTGATGGAGGTGGTACTGGAAAACATCATGTACCAACACGTAAGGGACACTACCAGAGAGAGAGAGGAGAGGAAGAACTAGCAAGACTGGACCTAGTATTCACCTTGAGTAGTGCATATATTGAGGACATCACTTATGAAAGACCCCTCGGGGCCAGTGACCACGTGGTTCTGAGCTTCGAATACATAGTAGAGTTACAAGTGGACCGGGAAGCAGGAAGGGCAGGACAAACGAAGTCAAACTACAAGAGAGGGGACTACAGAGGCATGAAAAATTTCCTGCACGAGGTTCAGTGGGACAGAACACTGGCAGGGTAGTCAGTCAATGAGATGATGTAATATGTGACAACAATATGCGAGGAAGCCGAGGAGAGGTTTGTACCCAAGGATAACAGAAATAACGAGAATGACAGGATGAGCCCTTGGTTCACTCAAAGGTGTAGTGAGGCCAAAACCAAGTGTGCTAGAGAATGGAAGAAGTATAGAAGGCAAAGGACCCAGGAGAATAAGGAGAGCAGTCATTGAGCCAGAAATGAAAATGAATATGCCCAACGACAATCCGAAAATGACATAGTAGCGAAAGCCAAATCTGACCCGAAGCTGTTGTACAGCCACATCAGGAGGAAAACAACAGTCAAGGACCAGGTAATCGGCCTGAGGAAGGTAGGAGGGGAGATCACAAGAAACGACCGAGAAGTATGTTAGGAGCTCAACATGAGATTCAAATAAGTGTTCACAGAAGAGACTCTGGAAAGACGGAGAGGTGGGGTACACAATCAATTGTTAGACACAATACACACAACTGACGGAGAAGTGAAGAGGCTACTAAGCGAGCTAGATACATCAAAGGTGATGGGGCCGAATAACATTTCTCCATGGGTCCTGATGGAGGGAGCAGAGGCACTATGTGTACCACTAACAACAATCTTCAACACGTCTAACAAAACAAGGCAACTACCTGAGGTAAGGAAGACAGCAAATGTAGTCCCAATTTTTAAAAAAGGAGATACGAAGCATTAAACTACAGACCAGTGTCACTGACATGTACAGTATGCAAAGTCATGGAGAATATTGTCAAGACAAGAGTGGTGGAGCACATAGAAAGGAATGAGCTTATGAACCACAACCAGCAGGGTTTCAGGGATGGTAAATACTGTGTCACAAACCTGCTGGAGTTCTATGACAGGGTGACAGCAGTAAGTCAAGAGAGGTGGGTAGATTGCGTTTTCTTGG
>WNWK01036838.1:0-18895 GCA_009830355.1 Cherax destructor
GGTAGCTAAGAAAGGAAGCACAGTAGAAAAGTCTTCACAGAGCAAAGATGGTTCAGTCCACAGAGTACACTAGACACGTCTTCACTGAGCTAAGTACAGGTCACCTCTCTGAGCTAAGTACAGGTCACCTCTGAGCTAAGTACAGGTCACCTCTGAGCTAAGTACAGGTCACCTCTGAGCTAAGTACAGGTCACCTCTGAGCTAAGTACAGGTCACTTATCTTTTCTCGGCAGTGTCTTCTCTGGGTGTGTTAAAGATGTTTAATGGCCGTCGTCTGCAGTCTCTAATGAAGTGACGAGGATAGTGAAGTTTAGAAAAAACTTGTTCAATAAAGGAGCATTCTTCCTCAAGGAACTCACTGCTGCAGATTCTGAGTGCGCACAGGAAAAAGCCTATAATTACACCACTGCAGGTACTTTAAGTTACCCAAGGTTTTAAACTATCACACTACTTTGAAGACTGCCACATGCAGCATTCTCCACCTGACCCAGTATTCTCCACCTGACTAAATCCTATAAATACTCATGTATCTTTTATCCAGGTAGATCTGTTTGTGACTCGATAAAGCCCACTGCGTGGGCGAAACGTTGTCAATAAAGGATCACATTATACTTCTTATGTGTTTATTTTTCCAACTGTTGTACATGTGTCTTATAAAGTACAGGTAGTATCGCTCAGGGGAACGATTCTATTTCGAATCTATATATATGCATATATATATATATATATATATATATATATATATATATATATATATATATATATATATATATATATATATACTTAAAAACTATGATACAAACATACATATACACCTGGAGAATACATGACACATATATACATGGAGACTATATGACACGCGCACACACACACTAACAGACGCACACACACTAACAGACACACACTAACAGACACACACACTAACAGACACACACACTAACAGACAGCACGGATTCAGGGAAGGCAAATCCTGTGTAACAAACCTCCTGGAGTTCTATGATAAAGTAACAGAGGTAAGGCAAGAGAGAGAAGGGTGGGTTGACTGCATTTTCCTGGACTGCAGGAAGGCCTTCAACACAGTTCCTCATATGAGATTAGTAAAGAAGTTGGAAGACCAAGCTTGTATAACAGGAAGGGCACTGGAATGGATCAGGGAATATCTCACAGGGAGGCAACAACGGGTCATGGTGCGCGATGAGGTATCACAGTGGGCGTCTGTGACGAGCGGTGTACCGCAGGGTTCAGTCCTAGGACCAGTGCTATTCTTGGTATATGTGAATGACATGACGGACGGGATAGACTCAGAAGTGTCTCTGTTCGCAGATGATGTGAAATTAATGAAGAGAATCACATCGGATGAAGACAAAGCAGGACTTCAAAGAGACCTGGACAAGCTTGACATCTGGTCTAGCAACTGGCTTCTTGAATTTAACCCCACCAAATGCAAAGTCATGAAGATCGGAGAAGGGCAAAGAAGACCACTGACAGAGTACAGGCTAGGTGGACAAAGGCTACAAATCTCTTCAAAGGAGAAAGACCTTGGGGTGAGTATAACGCCAAGCACGTCTCCGGAAACACACATCAACCAGATAACCGCGGCAGCATATGGGCGACTGGCAAACCTAAGATTATCGTTCCGTTACCTTAACAAGGAATCGTTCAAGACACTGTACACCGTGTACGTCAGGCCCATACTAGAGTATGCAGCACCAGTCTGGAACCCACACCTGGTCAAGCATGTCAAGAAATTATAGAATGTGCAAAGGTTTGCGACAAGGCTAGTTCCACAACTCAGGGGACTGCCCTATGAAGAAAGGTTGAGGGAAATAGGACTAACAACACTGGAGGACAGAAGGGTTAGAGGAGACATGATAACGACATACAAAATACTGCGGGGACTTGACAAGGTAGATAGTGACAGGATGTTCCAGAGAGGGAACACAGAGACAAGGGGACACAACTGGAAGCTGAAGACTCAGATGAGTCAAAGGGATGTTAGGAAGCATTTTTTCAGCCATAGAGTAGTTAGGAAGTGGAATAGTCTAGCGAACGATATAGTGGAGGCGGGAACCATACATAGTTTCAAGACAAGGTATGATAAAGCTCATGGAGCAGGGAGAGCAGAGTCCCAGTAGCGGACAGCGAAGAGGCGGGGCCAGGAGCTGAGTCTCGACCCCTGCAACCACAATTAGGTGAGTACACACTAACAGACACACTAACGGCTGTGATAATCACCAGTGTTGTGTTATATCAGCCATGATAACATCTAAGAATTTCCTCCCAATGTATTTATGTTTTCCCCAATACTACCACTATACAGGTAATATTATCCTTCAATAAAGGTATATACAAGGAATATTATCCTTCAATAAAGGTATATACAAGGAATATTATCCTTCAATAAAGGAATATACAAGGAATATTATCCTTCAATAAAGGAATATACAAGGAATATTATCCTTCAATAAAGGAATATACAAGGAATATTATCCTTCAATAAAGGAATATACAAGGAATATTATCCTTCAATAAAGGAATATACAAGGAATATTATCCTTCAATAAAGGAATATACAAGGAATATTATCCTTCAATAAAGGTATATACAAGGAATATTATCCTTCAATAAAGGTATATACAAGGAATATTATCCTTCAATAAAGGTATATACAAGGCATATTATCCTTGGTCACATGTACTTCTGGCAGTTTGGTTCACACAGATGATCAAACTAAATACAATGTAGCTAGTCCTCTGGTCACTATCTTGAACACTATTGTGCTTTATTGTCCATTTATTGAGGAATATAGTGATAGTAAGGTAACTTATGTGATATGATAAGATATCTTATTAACGAAAATAAGATACCAGATATACTGAACAAATTTCCTAAATCACTTCTCGTAACAGATAAGTCGACTGTAGATATAAATCCAGACGTATTCCTGTTAACACTTTTAAAGAGGCCTAGTTCCTAGGCCTATTGTACCCCTGTAAACACTTTTAAAGAGGCTTAGTTCCTAGTCCTATTGTATATTTACATATTCTTGTGCCACCATTCATAGGATGTGTGCGGTACAGTCAGCTAATAGCTTCAGCTACAAAGCCTCTAACTCTAGCTTTGATTTACTATTTATGGTGATGTTAGCATCTATAAATCTCTATATAAAAATTAGTCTACACTCTAGATCTCGGAGTGTTGAGGCTAGTGTTAACCTCACTTTCTCTTTCTCTCTCTCTTTCTTCTCTCTCTCTCTCTCTCTCTCTCTCTCTCTCTCTCTCTCTCTCTTTCTCATTCGTGGTGAGTGTAATCTTCTTAACTGCTTATCAGACTTCCAAGATTGCTCCTTGTGTATTTAACGTTGAAGTGTGAGAGATATTGCGATTGCTAGAGAGAGACACAGAGAGAGAGAGAGAGAGAGAGAGAGAGAGAGAGAGAGAGAGAGAAGAGAGAGAGAGAGAGAGAGAGAGAGAGAGAGAGAGAGAGAGAGAAAGAGAGAGAGAGATAACAGGTTGAGTGACACACGTTGTTTTATAACATTGTAACGTTATATATTAGGTGTTTGAAGGCTGACTCCACACATGTAATGTTCAGTGTTACTAATGTACACCACTGAGTGTTCAACTCTCCTTCCATCACTGTACTCTACCAATAGCTTTCTCTGACGCATAAAGCTTCTGCATGTTCTTGTGGGTGTTCTGATTCAACTCCAACAGCCACTTTTCAAGTCTCTGTGCACCCAGTCAAGTCTTCCCAGCAGCCTCTTACATTATCCTCACACACACTTAATTTCCTCTGTCAGATTATGTGTCAAAATGTCTGTTAAGTTCCTCTCTTATTGATGTCTGTGGCAAATACTCTAGCTGAGCACAAACACTTCAGACATTAATTAGGACACCTGTGGGCACTAGCACCTGGGTCCTGCCTCCTAATAAATATAGTAGCAGCGGTACATGTGCTGTGTATACTCACCTATTTGTGGTTGTATGGGTCGAATCATAGCTCCTGGCCCCGCCTCTTCGCTAGTCGGTACCAGATTCACTTTCTGCTCGAAGAGTCTTATCGTACCTCATCTTAAAGCTGTGTATGGATCCTGCCTCCACTACATCACTGTGTGTGTGTGTCTACGACAGAAATACCTTGCGAAGCTATACAAAGTTCCTCCCCTCCCTTCCCTACCATTCCCTCCTTCCTCCTACTACCCCAACTACTAATTACGAGTCAACAGGTACCTTTAAAAATCTCAATTAAGAAACTGGTCACACCCCCTCCCACTCTAACCTTCACCTCCACTCTATGCTACTCCCTTCCCCAACCCCCACCGCCACCACAACATTCCATCACATAAACCAGGATTTAAAGAGGCAGCAAACAGAAGTAAACAAGAAGAGCTTAAGTACACAACAAGATGTGTAATGTTTGTATTACTGTCACACAGGTGAGTCACAGGGATGTTAGGAAGTATTTCTTCAGTCACAGAGTTGTCAGGAAGTGGAATAGTCTGGAAAGTGATGTAGTGGAGGAAGGAAGCATAAATAGCTTTAAGAAGAGGTATGATAAAGCTCATGGAGCAGGGAGAGAGAGAACCTAGTAGCGATCAGTGAAGAGGCGGGACCAGGAGTTATGAATCGACCCCTGCAGCATACGGGTGGCTGGCAAACCTAAGAATAGCGTTCCAATACCTCACTAAGGAATCGTTCAAGACTCTGTACACCATATACGTCAGGCCCATACTGGAGTATGCAGCACCAGTTTGGAACCCACACCTGGTCAAGCACGTCAAGAAACTAGAGAAAGTGCAAAGGTTTGCAACAAGACTAGTTCCAGAGCTAAGGGGATTGTCCTACGAAGAAATGTTAAGGAAAATCGGCCTGACGACACTAGAGGACAGGAGGGTTAGGGGAGACATGATAACGACATATAAAATACTGCGAGGAATAGATAAGGTGGACAGAGACAAGATGTTCCAGAGAGGGGACACAGAAACAAGGGGTCACAATTGGAAGTTGAAGACTCCTATGAGTCAAAGAGATGTTAGGAAGTATTTCTTCAGTCATAGAGTTGTCAGGAAGTGGAATAGCCTTGAAAGTGACGTAGTGGAGGCAGGAACCATACATAGTTTTAAGACGAGGTTTAATAAAGCTCATGGAGCAGGGAGAGAGAGGACCTAGTAACAATCAGTGAAGAGGCGGGGCCAGGAGCTATGACTCGACCCCTGCAACCACAAATAGGTGAGTACACAACACACACATACACACACACACACACACACAACGCACACACACGCACACACAAAACACACACATACACGCACAACACACATACATACATACACAACACACACACATACACACACACACAACACTCACATACACACACACTTGGGCCACTCAACATAATCAGCAACACAGTGTTTACCGCAGAAACACCTCCACCACTTTTGAGCAATTAAGAATACCATGAAAAACACACCGAGGGAGAATTGTTCCCTGGGACGTTGATCTAATGTTGTGATGAGAGAGAGTGTGTGACGGGAGAGTGTGACGGGAGAGTGTGTGACGGCAGAGTGTGTGACGGCAGTGTGTGTGACGGCAGTGTGTGTGACGGCAGTGTGTGTGACGGGAGAGTGTGTGACGGCAGTGTGTGTGACGGGAGAGTGTGTGACGGGAGTGTGTGTGACGGCAGGGTGTGTGACGGCAGTGTGTGTGTGACGGCAGGGTGTGTGACGGCAGGGTGTGTGTGACGGGAGAGTGTGTGACGGGAGTGTGTGATGGCAGTGTGACGGGAGTGTGTGACGGCATGGTGTGTGACGGAGAGTGTGTGACGGCAGGGTGTGTGACGGGAGAGTGTGTGACGGCAGAGTGTGTGACGGCAGAGTGTTTGACGGCAGTGTGTGACGGGAGTGTGTGACGGGAGAGTGTGTGACGGCAGGGTGTGTGACGGCAGGGTGTGTGACGGCAGAGTGTGTGATGGCAGTGTGTGTGACGGCAGAGTGTGTGACGGCAGTGTGTGTGACGGGAGAGTGTGTGACGGCAGTGTGTGTGACGGGAGAGTGTGTGACGGGAGTGTGTGTGACGGCAGGGTGTGTGACGGCAGTGTGTGTGACGGCAGGGTGTGTGACGGGAGAGTGTGTGACGGGAGTGTGTGATGGCAGTGTGACGGGAGTGTGTGACGGCATGGTGTGTGACGGCAGAGTGTGTGACGGGAGAGTGTGTGACGGCAGAGTGTGTGACGGCAGAGTGTTTGACGGCAGTGTGTGACGGGTGTGTGACGGGAGTGTGTGACGGCAGGGTGTGTGACGGCAGGGTGTGTGACGGCAGAGTGTGTGACGGCAGAGTGTGTGACGGGAGTGTGTGATGGGAGAGTGTGTGACGGCAGGGTGTGTGACGGCAGAGTGTGTGACGGCAGAGTGTGTGACGGCAGGGTGTGTGACGGCAGAGTGTGTGACGGCAGAGTGTGTGACGGCAGGGTGTGTGACGGCAGAGTGTGTGACGGCAGAGTGTGTGACGGCAGGGTGTGTGACGGGAATAGTAGAAGAGAGAGTGAAAAATACAGTAGAGATTGAATAATCTTGGAGACTGGATAAGAGAGGACAATAAAGAGAGCAAAGGGAAAGTAGAGGAGAGATTTAAAGGGAAAAGAGGCGAGGGAAGAGGAAGAAGAGGAGAGGGAGAGTTGAGTGTTGGTAAGAGGAGGAACTGATGATAGGGAAGTGTGAAACAATAAGGAAACATCTCTGGCACCTCATCAGAGGTATATCCAAGGTAGTTGTAGTCCGCCTCTACTATGACATGAGGGTGTGGAGAGAGCCTTCTGCTTTTCTATATGACAATCATAGGCCTAGGTAGTAGACGACAGTCCTTAATCTAGATAGCAGTAGATAACCTCAGTGTGGACTACTAAGTTATCTCTGTCTGTCTGTCTGTCACCTGTCTATTTATGTAGCCGGACACAGTATCAATGTTAAAGCAACAGTAGCAACACTGACAGCAACAACAATAACAGCATCAACACTGACAGCAACAACACTGACAGCAACAACAATAACAGCATCAACACTGATAGCAACAACAATAACAGCATCAATACTGACAGCAACAACAATAACAGCATCAACACTGACAGCAACAACACTGACAGCAACAACAATAACAGCATCAATACTGACAGCAACAACAATAACAGCATCAACACTGACAGCAACAACACTGACAGCAACAACAATAACAGCATCAACACTGACAGCAACAACAATAACAGCATCAACACTGACAGCAACAACACTGACAGCAACAACAATAACAGCATCAATACTGACAGCAACAACAATAACAGCATCAATACTGACAGCAACAACAATAACAGCATCAATACTGACAGCAACAACAATAACAGCATCAACACTGACAGCAACAACAATAACAGCATCAACACTGACAGCAACAACAATAACAGCAACAGCAATGATGGTATCATCTTTAATGTTATTTATTAGTCTTCACTCTCACCAGCACTGATGGAGTGCTGTGTTGCTGCTGTGCTGCTGCTGTGCTGCTGCTGTGCTGCTATGATGTTGCTGTTCCTGCTGTTGTGCTTCTATGATGTTGCTGTTCCTGCTGTTGTGCTTCTATGATGTTGCTGTTCCTGCTGCTGTGCTTCTATGATGTTGCTGTTCCTGCTGCTGTGCTGCTGTGCTTCTGCTGTTGTTTTGCTGCCGTGCTGCTGCTACTACTATGATGTTGATGTTCCTCCTGCTGTTCTGCTGCTGCCGCCTTCTGCTGGTGTCCAGTGTAGCTACTGCTGTACAGTGGTACAGCTCTCAAACATCCACTGCTGCTGTCATCCATTAGTGCTGTCATCCATTAGTGCTGTCATCCATTAGTGCTATCATCCACTAGTGCTATCATCCACTAGTGCTATCATCCACTAGTGCTATCATCCACTAGTGCTATCATCCACTAGTGCTATCATCCACTAGTGCTATCATCCACTAGTGCTGTCATCCACTAGTGTTATCATCCACTAGTGCTATCATCCACTAGTGCTATCATCCACTAGTGCTGTCATCTTATCTTGGAGAGATATCCTCAAGACCTTATTTATATCCCCTTTGTTAATACCCATTTTCCACTTGTATACCTCGATCATGTCTCCCCTCATTCTACGTCTTACAAGTGAATGTAATTTTAGGGTCTTCAATCTTTCTTCGTAAGGAAGATTTCTAATGCTATGTATTAATTTAGTCATTCTACGCTGAATGTTTTCTAACGAATTTATGTCCATTCTGTAATATGGAGACCAAAACTGAGCTGCGTAATCTAGGTGAGGCCTTACTAATGATGTATAAAGCTGTAATATAACCTCTGGACTTCTGTTGCTAACACTTCTTGATATAAATCCCAGTAATCTATTTGCCTTATTACGTACGCTTAGGCATTGCTGTCTTGGTTTAAGGTTGCTGCTTACCATCACCCCCAAGTCCTTCTCGCAACCTGTATGGCTAAGTTCTAGGTTATTTAACTTATAAGTGCTTGGGTTATGGACACTCCCGAGCTTCAGAACCTTTCATTTATCTACATTGAATTGCATCTGCCACTTTTCTGACCACGAATTAAGTTTGTCTAAATCTTCCTGAAGTTCTATGACATCTATGTTTGAATCAATTATCCTACCTATCTTCGTGTCGTCGGCGAATTTGCTCATATCACTAGTAATTCCCTCGTCAAGGTCATTGATATATATTATAAATAACAATGGGCCTAAGACTGTCATCCACTAGTGCTGTCATCCACTAGTGCTGTCATCCACTAGTGCTATCCACTAGTGCTGTCATCCACTAGTGCTATCATCCACTAGTGCTGTCATCCACTAGTGCTATCATCCACTAGTGCTGTCATCCACTAGTGCTGTCATCCGCTAGTGCTATCATCCACTAATGCTATCAACCACTAGTGCTGTCATCCATTAGTGCTGTCATCCACTAGTACTGTCATCCACTAGTGCTATCATCCACTAGTGCTGTCATCCACTAGTGCTATCATCCACTAGTGCTGTCATCCACTAGTGCTATCATCCACTAGTGCTGTCATCCACTAGTGCTGTCATCCACTAGTGCTGTCATCCACTAGTGCTATCATCCACTAGTGCTGTCATCCACTAGTGCTGTTATCCACTGCTCCTAAGTGCTTGTGTCCACAAACAATATCTGCTAGTCTCACAGACAATCTATCAATCTATCTGCTAGTCTCACAGACAATCTATCTGCTAGTCTCACAGACAATCTATCTGCTAGTCTCTCAGACAATCTATCTGCTAGTCTCACAGACAATCTATCAATCTATCTTCTAGTCTCACAGACAATCTATCAATCTATCTGTTAGTCTCAAACAATCTATCAATCTATCTGTTAGTCTCAAACAATCTATCAATCTATCTGTTAGTCTCAAACAATCTATCTGCTAGTCTCACAGACAATCTATCTGCTAGTCTCACAAACAATCTATCTGCTAGTCTCACAGACAATCTATCTGCTAGTCTCACAGACAATCTATCTGCTAGTCTCACAGACAATCTATCATCTATAACAGATCAAAAATAATTCTCTAAATCACCAATTATAGATCCCAATTTACTACAAAAGTCTAAATTACTCTCAAAATAAAAAAAAGGCAAGAGGGTAAAATACTGAAAAAAGGCCTCAGCACTCAGTGTACATTTCGACTGATCCAACAGCCGTTATTACACGTCAAATATAGACGTGTGGTATAATTTTTTTTAAATAATGTTTACTGTATAGCAAAGCTTTATCTGATTTTAAAGCTGAATTAAAATAATCATGATATATATATATATATATATATATATATATATATATATATATATCCTAGGTAGTAGGTTGGTAGACAGCAACCGCCCAGGGAGGTACTACCGTCCTGCCAAGTGAGTGTAAAACGAAAGCCTGTAATTGTTTTGTATGATGGTAGGATTGCTGGTGTCTTTTTTCTGTCTCATAAACATGCAAGATTTCAGGTATGTCTTGTTACTTCTACTTACACTTAGGTCACACTACACATTCATGTACAAGCATATATATACACACCCCTCTGGGTTTTCTTCTATTTTCTTACTAGTTCTTGTTCTTATTTCCTTTTATCTCCATGGGGAAGTGGAACAGAATTCTTCCTCCGTAAGCCATGCGTGTCGTAAGAGGCGACTAAAATGCCGGGAGCAAGGGGCTAGTAACCCCTTCTCCTGTATATATTACTAAATGTAAAAGGAGAAACTTTCGTTTTTCCTTTTGGGCCACCCTGCCTCGGTGGGAAACGGTCGACGTGTTGAAAGAAAGAAAGAATATATATATATATATATATATATATATATATATATATATATATATATATATATATATATATATATATATATATATATATATATATATATATATATATATATATATATATATAAGAAACATATAAAAAATGAAAATTAAGCTTTCGTGACTACTCAATTATCAAGAACTATAAAGGAAACGTGAAGAAGGCTTATAAAGAGGCAGAATACACTCACAGTCACATCACACTAACAAAGACAACACCCCACAGTAGCGTAACATCTCACGACTCTGTGAAGAGGAACATAAGAAAGGACCTGAAACTCTTCCCATGAATTAAGATTAGTCTAATTTATCATTAAATTCTTCCCAAATTTTATTAATTATAAATGAATCCAATTTATATAAACCAAAATAAATATTCATATTATTTTCAAAACTGCTTTTAATGAAACATGATTCTATTATATTCCTCTCAACCATGGACTTGCTTGATACAACCTTCTCAGCATTTTGAAAATCAATTGGATGGTTAAAGTCTTCACATGAATAAATAGAGCATTAGAATCTTGTCCAGTTCTAATGCTATATTTATGTTGTTTTAATCTTAGTTCAAGACTTTTACCAGTTTGACCATAATAAACTTTATCGCATATTTTACAGGGAATCTTATAGACACATCCGTCAGCATTTTGGGGGGAATTTTTTATCAAAAGTCTTTTTACTGTATCAAGATTTTTAAATACAACTTTGATATTAATATTCTTAAGAAAAGAAGGCATATCAACCAAGTTTTCATGGTAAGGAGAACCAACATATTTTTGGTTGAATAAGGTTGGTTGTCCCTTTTGGATTGTAAAAGTATTCCTAGCTATTTTAAAAGATTTATCAATTATGTTTCTTGGGTATTTTAAATCATTAGCTATTTCATAAATTTTAGAGATTTCTTCATCTATGAACTCTGGACTACAAATACGTAAAGCTCTCAAAAACATAGAAGAGAAAACCGACACTTTAACTCTATCTTGATGTGAAGAGTAATAGTGTACATTAGGAACAATTATTTGTAGGTTTTCTGTAAATTTTAAATTTAAAATCAATGTTACCCTTAATAATAAAAACATCTAGGAAAGGCAATGAGTTATTTACTTCAAATTCAACAGTAAAATTTATAGAATGAGCTAAGCTATTTAATTTAACAAGGAAATGGTTTATGTCTACATTCTTAGGCATAAGGCACAAAATGTCATCAACATATCTATACCACTTAGCTCTATTGGGAAGGATTGAGTTAAGCAATCTTGTTTCGAAAAATTCCATATATAAATTACTAAGAACAGGTGAAAGAGGATTTCCCATTGCCATACCAAACTTCTGAGTGTAAAACTCATCATTAAATACAAATTTTGCATCAACAATACAAAGTTTAATGAGTTTAATGATAGTAGGAACTGGCAATGGTAAATCGTAATTAACCAGTTCTTCAGATAAGAACTTTAGTAAATCATCAACTGGAACTTTTGTAAACAAGGAGGTAACATCAAAACTAACCATATTGAAATCATTTAAATCAGTCAAAGTGCTTAATTTATCAACTAAATCTAAGTTAAGTTGTTTTTAACATTAAAATTAGAAATTTTTCCAACAAGATTGCTTAACTCAATCCTTCCCAATAGAGCTAAGTGGTATAGATATGTTGATGACATTTTGTGCCTTATGCCTAAGAATGTAGACATAAACCATTTCCTTGTTAAATTAAATAGCTTAGCTCATTCTATAAATTTTACTGTTGAATTTGAAGTAAATAACTCATTGCCCTTCCTAGATGTTTTTATTATTAAGGGTAACATTGATTTTAAATTTAAAATTTACAGAAAACCTACAAATAATTGTTCCTATGTACACTATTACTCTTCACATCAAGATAGAGTTAAAGTGTCGGTTTTCACTTCTATGTTTTTGAGAGCTTTACGCATTTGTAGTCCAGAGTTCATAGATGAAGAAATCTCTAAAATTTATGAAATAGCTAATGATTTAAAATACCCAAGAAACATAATTGATAAATCTTTTAAAATAGCTAGGAATACTTTTTACAATCCAAAAGGGACAACCAACCTTATTCAACCAAAAATATGTTGGTTCTCCTTACCATGAAAACTTGGTTGATATGCCTTCTTTTCTTAAGAATATTAATATCAAAGTTGTATTTAAAAATCTTGATACAGTAAAAAGACTTTTGATAAAAAATTCCCCCCAAAATGCTGACGGATGTGTCTATAAGATTCCCTGTAAAATATGCGATAAAGTTTATTATGGTCAAACTGGTAAAAGTCTTGAACTAAGATTAAAACAACATAATTATAGCATTAGAACTGGACAAGATTCTAATGCTCTATTTATTCATGTGAGAGACTTTAACCATCCAATTGATTTTCAAAATGCTGAGAAGGTTGTATCAAGCAAGTCCATGGTTGAGAGGAATATAATATAATCATGTTTCATTAAAAGCAGTTTTGAAAATAATATGAATATTTCTTTTGGTTTATATAAATTGGATTCATTTATAATTAATAAAATTTGGGAAGAATTTAATGATAAATTAGACTAATCTTAATTCATGGGAAGAGTTTCAGGTCCTTTCTTATGTTCCTCTTCACAGAGTCGTGAGATGTTACGCTACTGTGAGGTGTTGTCTTTGTTAGTGTGATGTGACTGTGAGGTGTATTCTGCCTCTTTATAAGCCTTCTTGTCATGTTTCCTTTATAGTTCCTTGATAAGTGAGTAGTCACGAAAGCGCTTGGAATTCTTCTATTTTTTCATAGTGGTTGTCTTGCATATATTGATATCACCTGTTTACTGTGATCTTTTTGCAAAAAATATATATATATATATATATATATATATATATATATATATATATATATATATATATATATATATATATATATATATATATATATATATATGTCGTGCCGATTAGGTAAAACTGATTTTGGCTTAAATAGTAACGCTCACCTTGCCATATAAGACAAGTGAAAATTTGTGGATGCAATAATTTCGCCAAAATCATTCTGAACATAACGAAATTTTTTATTTCATTGTGTTTGTTTATTATTAAATTAATGTTAACGTATCTAAAATATATTTAGTTGGGTTAGGCTAAATTAAATTGCCCTTGTTGTAATAGGTTAGGTAGGTTCAAAGTTTCTTCCGTACAAAATTATAAATTCTTTCATTAACATTAATGAAAAATATATCTTTAAACGTATAGAGAAAATTTTAGAAAGGACCTATTTTAGATGAGTTCTTACTAATTGACCAGCTTTACCTAATCGGCACGACATATATATATATATATATATATATATATATATATATATATATATATATATATATATATATATATATATATATATATATATATATATATATATATATAAAACTGGTCAATTAGCAAGAACTCATTTAAAATTAAGTCCTTTCTAAAATTTTCTCTTATACGTTTAAAGATATATTTTTTCATTTATGTTAATGTAAAAATTTATAATTTTGTACCAAGAGAAACTTTGAAAACCTACCTAACCTTATTATAACAGGAGCAATTTAATTTAGCCTAACCCAACTAAATATATTTTAGATACGTTTACAATAATTTAATAATAAACAAACACAATGAAATAATATTTTTTCGTTAGGTTCAGAATGATATTTGCGAAATTATTGCATACACAAATTTTCACTTGTCTTATATGGCAAGGTGAGCGTTGCTATTTAAGCCAAAATCGGAAGTTTTACATAATCGGCATGACATATATATATATATATATATATATATATATATATATATATATATATATATATATATATATATATATATATATATATATATAGTGGCTTCCTCAGTCCAATACAGAGAAGAATGGTTGAAGATTAGAGGGGTTTGAGGTAATCAGTCCCTCAGCTTGCAGTGGTGTCAGGTGTGTACAAGTGTACATTGTGTAAGTGGAGTGCAGAGTACTCAATGGAGGGAGAGAGAGAGAGAGAGAGAGAGAGAGAGAGAGAGAGAGAGAGAGAGAGAGAGAGAGAGAGAGAGAGAGAGAGAGAGAGAGAGAGAGAGAGAGAGAGAGAGAGAGAGAGAGAGAGAGAGAGAGAGAGAGAGAGAGAGATGAGAGAGAGAGAGAGAGAGAGAGAGAGAGAGAGAGAGAGCAAGAAACAGAGGGCAGAGAGAGAGAGGAAGAGGAGAGAGAGAGAGAGAGAAGAGAGAGAGAGATCCTACATAACACAGTCGTGGCAGAACATATGTTTTAACCTGCATACAAGCTGTTGATAACATTGAGAATCCTGCCATAACACTGTCTGTTATAACATTGTCATAACCTGCCATAACACTGTCTGTTATAACATTGTCATAACCTGCCATAACACTGTCTGTTATAACATTGTCATAACCTGCCATAACACTGTCTGTTATAACATTGTCATAACCTGCCATAACACTGTCTGTTATAACATTGTCATAACCTGCCATAACACTGTCTGTTATAACATTGTCATAACCTGCCATAACACTGTCTGTTATAACATTGTCATAACCTGCCATAACACTGTCTGTTATAACATTGTCATAACCGCCATAACACTGTCTGTTATAACATTGTCATAACCTGCCATAACACTGTCTGTTATAACATTGTCATAACCTGCCATAACACTGTCTGTTATAACATTGTCATAACCTGCCATAACACTGTCTGTTATAACATTGTCATAACCTGCCATAACACTGTCTGTTTAACATTGTCATAACCTGCCATAACACTGTCTGTTATAACATTGTCATAACCTGCCATAACACTGTCTGTTATAACATTGTCATAACCTGCCATAACACTGTCTGTTATAACATTGTCATAACCTGCCATAACACTGTCGTTATAACATTGTCATAACCTGCCATAACACTGTCTGTTATAACATTGTCATAACCTGCCATAACACTGTCTGTTATAACATTGTCATAACCTGCCATAACACTGTCTGTTATAACATTGTCATAACCTGCCATAACACTGTCTGTTATAACATTGTCATAACCTGCCATAACACTGTCTGTTATAACATTGTCATAACCTGCCATAACACTGTCTGTTATAACATTGTCATAACCTGCCATAACACTGTCTGTTATAACATTGTCATAACCTGCCATAACACTGTCTGTTATAACATTGTCATAACCTGCCATAACACTGTCTGTTATGACAATGTCATAACCTGCCATAACACTGTCTGTTATGACAATGTCATAACCTGCCATAACACTGTCTGTTATAACATTGTCATAACCTGCCATAACACTGTATGTTATGACAATGTCATAACCTGCCATAACACTGTCTTATAACATTGTCATAACCTGCCATAACACTGTCTGTTATGACAATGTCATAACCTGCCATAACACTGTCTGTTATGACATAACCTGTCATAACACTGTTATGACATTGTCTGTCATAACCTGCCATAACACTGTCTGTTATAACATTGTTATAACCTGCCATAACACTGTCTGTTATGACATTGTCATAACCGGCCATAACACTGTCTGTTATGACATAACCTGTCATAACACTGTTATGACATTGTCTGTCATAACCTGCCATAACACTGTCTGTTATGACATAACCTGTCATAACACTGTTATGACATTGTCTGTCATAACCTGTCATAACACTGTTTATGATGACATTGTCTGTCATAACCTGCCATAACACTGTCTGTTATGACATTGTCTGTCATAACCTGCCATAACACTGTCTGCCATACATACAGGTGTGTGACAAAGTGGCTGACAGATGTCTGTGGCAGAGGGACTGACAGGTGTGTGACACAAATAGACAGGTGTGTGATGTGATACAAAGAGACAGACAGGTGTGTAACAGAGGCAGACAGGTATGTGACACAAAGAGACAGACAGGTGTGTGACACAGAGACAGACAGATGTGTGACACAGAAACAGACAGGTTTGTAACACAGAGACAGGCAGGTTTGCGACACAGACAGACAGGTGTGTGACAGACAGGTGTGTGATACAAAGAGACAGACAGGTGTGTAACAGAGACAGACAGGTATGTGACGCAAATAGACAGACAGGTGTGTAACCAAAGAGACAGACAGGTGTGTGACAAAGGGACAGGGAGGTGTCTGGCGTCTATGAGTTAGTTTGTCCTCTCAAACTTGCCCTGCAGTTATAACAGAGTTCTCTGAGATAAATACCTGCACTAATTGTAAGATCTGTCAGCCATGCTGACGATTACCACAATGACTGAACACACCTACACTCCAACACTGTGTCAGCCACACCTGTAGCGCTGTATAAATTATATACTACAGTCTGTCAGGTCATATCTACACACACAGTTGAAGACACAGGTGAGTCACAGGGATGTTAGGAAGTATTTCTTCAGTCATAGAGGTGTCAGAAAGTGGAATAGTCTGAACAGTGATGTAGTGGAGGCAGGATCCATACATAGCTTTAAGAAGAGGTATGATAAAGCTCATGGAGCAGAGAGAGTGACCCAGTAGCGACCAGTGAAGAAGCAGGCAAGGAGCTATGAATCAACCCCCCGCAACCACAATTAGGTGAGTACACACACACACCAGCATCAAAATATACTTGCAAGGAGAGAGAGGGGGGGGGAAAAAAAAAAAGAGAGAGAGAGAGAGAGAGAGAGAGAGAGAGAGAGAGAGAGAGAGAGAGAGAGAGAGAGAGAGAGAGAGAGAGAGAGAGAGAGAGAGAGAGAGAGAGAGAGAGAGAGAGAGAGAGAGAGAGAGAGAGAGAGAGAGAGAGAGAGAGAAGAGAGAGAGAGAGAAGAGAGAGATAAGAAGAGCAGAGAATTTTGACTAAAGGACCAGAAGAGACAGTAATATTGACGAAATGACTGAAGAGAAGACATTATTGACTGAAATAGAAGAGACGAATATTGACAAGTGACCTGAAGTGAGCACAGTACATTTTTGACTGAAGTGACCTAGAAGTAAACAGTACATTATTGACTGAAGTTTTTCCTAGAAATGAGCACAGTACATTATTGACTGAAGTGACCTAGAAGTGAGCACAGTACATTATTGACTGAAGTGACCTAGAAGTGAGCACAGTACATTATTGACTGAAGTGACCTAGAAGTGAGCACAGTACATTATTGACTGAAGTGACCTAGAAGTGAGCACAGTACATTATTGACTGAAGTGACCTAGAAGTGAGCACAGTACATTATTGACTGAAGTGACCTAGAAGTGAGCACAGTACATTATTGACTGAAGTGACCTAGAAGTGAGCACAGTACATTATTGACTGAAGTGACCTAGAAGTGAGCACAGTACATTATTGACTGAAGTGACCTAGAAGTGAGCACAGTACATTATTGACTGAAGTGACCTAGAAGTGAGCACAGTACATTATTGACTGAAGTGACCTAGAAGTGAGCACAGTACATTATTGACTGAAGTGACCTAGAAGTGAGCACAGTACATTATTGACTGAAGTGACCTAGAAGTGAGCACAGTACATTATTGACTGAAGTGACCTAGAAGTGAGCACAGTACATTATTGACTGAAGTGACCTAGAAGTGAGCACAGTACATTATTGACTGAAGTGACCTAGAAGTGAGCACAGACATTATTGATTGACCTAGAAGTGAGCACAGTACATTATTGACTGAAGTGACCTAGAAGTGAGCACAGTACATTATTGACTGAAGTGACCTAGAAGTGAGCACAGTACATTATTGACTGAAGTGACCTAGAAGTGAGCACAGTACATTATTGACTGAAGTGACCTAGAAGTGAGCACAGTACATTATTGACTGAAGTGACCTAGAAGTGAGCACAGTACATTATTGACTGAAGTGACCTAGAAGTGAGCACAGTACATTATTGACTGAAGTGACCTAGAAGTGAGCACAGTACATTATTGACTGAAGTGACCTAGAAGTGAGCACAGTACATTATTGACTGAAGTGACCTAGAAGTGAGCACAGTACATTATTGACTGAAGTGACCTAGAAGTGAGCACAGTACATTATTGACTGAAGTGACCTAGAAGTGAGCACAGTACATTATTGACTGAAGTGACCTAGAAGTGAGCACAGTACATTATTGACTGAAGTGACCTAGAAGTGAGCACAGTACATTATTGACTGAAGTGACCTAGAAGTGAGCACAGTACATTATTGACTGAAGTGACCTAGAAGTGAGCACAGTACATTATTGACTGAAGTGACCTAGAAGTGAGCACAGTACATTATTGACTGAAGTGACCTAGAAGTGAGCACAGTACATTATTGACTGAAGTGACCTAGAAGTGAGCACAGTACATTATTGACTGAAGTGACCTAGAAGTGAGCACAGTACATTATTGACTGAAGTGACCTAGAAGGGGCACAGTACAAATTTACTGAAGTGACCTAGAAGTGGCCGTACATTATTGATAAATGACCCGGGAAATGAGCACAGTACATTATTGACTGAAGTGACCTAGAAGTGAGCAAGTACATTATTGACTG
>WNWK01036839.1:0-18894 GCA_009830355.1 Cherax destructor
GAGAGTCTAATATTCTTGCACAAGTGCGCTGATATTATTTATACCATTTTTACAATGATGCAGTTGTATACATAAAAGTAAATCTTCTATTTTTTGTGAGAAGAAAAATTCAAAATGGAAAGCAAAAGTAATGTAAGAGGGGGCTGGAGACGTGACTAATGAACAGAGAAGATGTTATTTTAGTGCCAGGAATGTCTGCCTTGTTTGTTATGGACCCTATTTTGAAATTGGCATCGTTTGAAATTTGTGTGAAATTGCCATTTTCTGACCACTATTTTGGGTAGTTGAAATTGATAAATAGGCGGTTTCTTGTACTCAATCGATAGAAGAAATGGAGTTCTAGCAAAATAGCTATAATTTTAATAGACTGAAACATTGGAATTTGCCGAAAATAGGGCTCAAAGTGGGCGAAATCACCGATGCGTAAATGTCATGGATACCGCTAACTTCGCGAAAGCATAATTCCGTTAGTTTTCGATCAAATTTCATAATTTTTGTGGCGTTATGATTGGAAAAAGATTCTCTATCATTTCATAAGAATTTTTTTTTTAAAATTCGTGGACCCTGAGAACGAGTTTCAGAGAGACCCCTTGGACCCCCAAAGGGTTAACACTGCAGGTGGCAAGTTCTTTTCTGGGGTTACTGGCGTTTTTCTTTGAATGCTACATTCCCTGCATGAATGCTACACTACCTGCATCCCTGCTTCACTCCCTGCATGAATGCTACACTCCTGCATGCCTACTACACTCCCTGCATCCTTGCTACACTCCCTGCATGCCTGCTACACTCCCTGCATGCCTGCTACACTCCCTGCATCCTTGCTACACTCCCTGCATCCCTGCTACACTCCCTGCATCCCTGCTACACTCCCTGCATCCTTGCTACACTCCCTTCATGCTTGCTACACTCCCTGCATCCTTGCTACACTCCTTGCATCCTTGCTACACTCTCTGCATCCTTGCTACACTCCCTGCATCCCTGCTACATTCCCTTCATCCTTGTCACACTCCCTGCATCCCTGCTACACTCCCTGCATCCCTGCTACACTCCCTGCATCCTTGCTACACTCCCTGCATCCCTGCTACACTCCCTGCATCATTGCTACACTCCCTGCATGCCTGCTACACTCCCTGCATCCTTGCTACACTCCCTGCATCCCTGCTACACTCCCTGCATCCTTGTTACACTCCCTGCATGCCTGTTACACTCCCTGTATCCTAGCTACACTCCCTGCATGCCTGCTACACTCCCTGCATAAATGCTACACTCCCTGCATGAATGCTTCACTCCCTGCACATTCTTTACCACAGGCTTGGCACTAGGAGCTTTCTTGGGGCCCATGGTGGCTTATTTAGCAGTTGCAAGCACTAAAAACACTGGAATAATGACAATATATATGGTATGAATGCGTGGGTGGTGCGTGGGTAGTGGTCGCTCGCTTGTAAACAATAACACACTGAGTGCCTGGGTGCCCAGCTGGGCCACGGCCCCACGCGTACGCGTCCGGGATGGATAGCCAACTCGCCCAACTCCGAGTGGCCGCCCAATACCGAGCCAAAAATATTGTAAAAAAACCCGTTGAACACTGATTTGGCCGAGCTCCAACGCTGTCGAGCACCGGGGGTTCACTGTAAATTAACATAAATATGAGATGTTTTTTCCAGTCAGCTTGATGGAGTGAACATAATCTATTCATGTCCAGGCGAACCTTCTACACTCTTATTCTCTCTCGTTTATTCATTTAATCTTCTTTACTCACCTCTCACTCTACATTAAGACTGCCTCTACCACTGCCTCAACCACTGCCTCTACCACTGCCTCAACTACTGTCTCTACCACTGCCTCTACCACTGCCTCTACCACTGCCTCAACCACTGCCTCAACCACTGTCTCTACCACTGCCTCAACCACTGCCTCTACTCATAGAAGCGATTGTTGATTTGCTTTTGCCACACATCCTGGCAAGCTCCACAAGTCGCACACCACTCTCGTATTTTTGTATAATTTCCTTCTTCACTTCTATGTTGTTTCTCACTTTCTTTACCACAGGAGTGCTACTAGGAATTACAATGGACCCTCAGTTTTCGTTGATAATTCTTTCCAGAATGCTGTTTGAGTGCCGTTACCGAACGAATTTGTTCCCATAAGGATAAATGTAAATTAGATTAGTCCGTCAGACCCCCAAAAATACACTTACAAAAGCACTTACAAAAATACACTTGCATAATTGTTCGAGTTGGGAGCTGTACGAAAACCGAGGGTCCACTGTAATTGTGAAATGTTTGGATGAGCGCGCAGGGTAATGTTCACTCGGAGGATAAACAAAGCCAGACTGACTCATGACGCCTGCATGGGGAGGCACGCAGGCACGGGGCAGGTGGTCAGGTCTGGTATGCGGTTCGAAATACGGGGCACGTTCAATACTCGGGACAAAATTGGTTCAAAAAAAGCGTTCGAAACTCGAATTGTTCGATACTCGATGCGTTCGAAACTCGGGGTCCCACTGTACCTGTACCTAAATATACTTACACACTGTGCTGGCATCCAGGTACACATTAAAATCACTAAGAGTGTCCCTCTAGTCTTAACGCCATAGTAATAATATTTATAGTATGTACAGTAGAACCCCGAGTAATGATCTGTCCGAATAATGATTTTTTTGTGTAAAGGTTGCTTTTTACGGTCAATATTTTTCTCGTGTGGCAGTTTTTACTCGTGTAGCAGTCCGTACCAGACTTGTCCACCTGCCTGAGCTTGTGCGCCTCGCCATGCAGGACGCCAGTCTAGCATTGTTTACACTTGAGTGAACAATACCCAGTGCGTTCTTTCAAACATTTCACAATAAATTTATTGTGTTTATTGCTGGTTTAGTGATTGTCACTGAAATAAGTCACCATGGATCCAAAGAAGCTTCACAAGTCGATAAAGGCTATAGCACCAGCCAGTGATAAAGTAAGTAAAGTAAAGTAAAGTAAATTTTATTTCATTGCAGATTACATAGGTATTGGTAGTTACAATATAAAGTGAGTGCAAGGAGCGCCACTGACATGCCATGGCATTAGGGGCAGCTTAATCTAGTGACTTATAGACTATGTACATAATATTAGAGAAATTTATTGAGTTTATTCTAGTTAAAATTTGTTTTCAAATTACAATATAATGATATTATACAGTGGTCCCTCGGTTTTCGCCGAAAATTCGTTCCAGAATGCTGCTCAAGTGCCATTACCGAACGAATTTACTTCCTTAAGAAATAATGTCACGTAGGTTAGTCTATTTCAGACCCCCAAAAATACACTTGCAACAGCACTTACGAAAATACACTTACATAAATGTTCGAGTTTGGAGATGCACGAAAACCGAGGGACCACTGTTCTGTTAAAATTATTATTCGAGTTTGGAGATGCACGAAAACCGAGGGACCACTGTTCTGTTAAAATTATTATATGATGATATTAGATTGTAACAAGTGTTTAGGAGAATGGTAATATGAAATTGAGATTATCTTAAGGAAAATAACATTGAGCATTTTTGACAGTAACTTATAGTATGAGTATTTAGTTTTGGGTGAGTAGGGGGTAACATAATAGTAACATATTATTAAAAATTGAAATTATCTTATAGTAAAGTAATACTGAGCATTTTTGAAAGTAGTTTATTGTATGATTATTTAGTTTTGGGTGAGTAGGTGGTTTTTGAGTAGAGCCTTAAATTGATTTTCAGACAAGGTTATCTTAGTATTTACTGGTAATGAATTCCAGATTCTGGGGCCCTTTATGTGCATAGAATTTTTACATAGGTTGATATGAACTCGGGGAATATCAAAAAGTGATCTGTGTCTTGTGTTGTGGTCATGGGTCCTATTAAAGTTGGTGAGGAGAATTTTGAGTGGAGGGTTTATATTAGAGTGTAAAGTTTTATATATGTAGTAGGCACAAGAATAAGTATGAATGTTCTTTACGGTGAGTAGTTTTAGACTTTTGAATATTGGTGGAGTATGCTGTCTAGAGTGGGAATTTGTTATCATTCTGACTGCAGCCTTTTGCTGGGTTATGAGTGGTCTAAGGTGATTTAATGTTGTTGATCCCCATGCACAGATTCCATAGGTGAGATAAGGGTAGATAAGTGAATGATATAGTGCAAGGAGAGCTGATTGTGGCACATAATAGCGTATCTTTGATAATATGCCTCCTGTCTTTGAGATTTTCTTGGAAATTTGTTGTATGTGTGTTTGGAATTTAAGGCTACTGTCAAGGTGGATTCCTAGGAATTTTCCCTCTGTGAGTCTTGTGATGGGTGAACCATTGAGCGTTATGTTAAGTGGAACATTTGTGGCTGTGCCTCCAAACTGTATGAAGTAGGTCTTGTCAGTATTGAGAGTAAGCTTGTTAGTCGTCATCCATGTTGATATTTTCTGTAATTCGGCATTAACAGTGTTGGCCAGTATAACTGGATTTGGGTGAGAGAAGACATATGTTGTGTCATCTGCAAATAAAATGGGTTTGAGTAGTTGTGATGCATTCGGTAGGTCATTTATGTAAATGAGGAATAGGAGTGGCCCCAGGACACTTCCTTGAGGGACTCCAACTGTAATTTGTTGTGTGGAAGAGTTCGCTCCATTTTTGTACACGTATTGGCTTCTGTTGCTAAGGTATGACTTTAGGTAGTTGAGTGTGTGCCACCTTATACCATAGTGTGCTAATTTTGTGAGCAGTAAATCATGGTCGACTGTATCAAAAGCTTTGCGTAGATCAATGAAGATTCCCAGTATGACTTCTTTCTTCTCAAGTGCAGTGTATATTAACTCCAACATGTGCATAATAGCATCGTTTGTGCTCTTGTTTGTCCTGAATCCAAATTGACAGGGGTTGAGTACATTGTGTGAGACGAGGTAGGAATAGATTTGTCTATGAATTAATTTTTCGAAGATTTTAGAAAGCAGTGGTAAATTAGAAATTGGTCTATAATTATTCAGGTCTGTTTGATCACCTCCTTTGTGGATCGGGGTGACCCTAGCTATTTTGAGAATTGATGGAAAGGTAGAGGCTTCAATGGATTTATTGAATAGTGTTGCTATACAGTGGACCCCCGGTGTTCGTCCATTTTTCGTGACAGAATGCTGCTCAAGTGCCATTACCAACCGAATTTATTCCCTTAAGAAATAATGTAAAGTAGACTAGTCCTTTTAGACCCCCAAAACTACACTTATAAAAGCATTTAAAAAAATACACTTACATAAAAGGGAGTGTTTTGAGCAGTAATTGGTGACAGTACCTGTGAAGCTTTTTTGTACATAAAAGTTGGTAAGCTGTTTATGTCTCCTGCCTTGTTTTTAAGGGTGTTGATTATGCTGTTATGTATGATAATCTATGTATAACTGGATTTGTGTATACATGAATAAACTTACTTAAGTAAGTTAAGCAATTATTCGATAGAAAATGACGACATGAAACTTAACTCTTACAATGTTGTTTGAGGAATATTGGGACACTGACAAGAGCGCCGCACTCTGCCACCATCTCCTCCAAGATAAGTGTAAGTATTTCTTATTTATATAAGTGTGAATATTTCTTATTTATAAATTAAAGTGTAAATATTTCTTATTTATAAATTAAAGTGTAAATATTTCTTATTTATAAATTAAAGTGTAAATATTTCTTATTCATAAATTATGCACATTGTTTGTGTGATAGTGGTGATGGCTTTCTGCTGAAACCGACTACCACCACGGGTTATGGTCAGTGGCCCTTATACCCAAGAACAACACCAACACACTCCACCACTCCTTAGATTCGTAATGACATGTTTTATTCATTCTAGAGTTTATATCATGTTTCTATGTTATTAATATTGTTTATTATGTCATATTAGATGAATTGTGCTAGATAAATAAGTTGTAGAGTTGATATTATTGTCATATTGAAGGACTATTTTGTCCTGCCTCCAAACAAACTCTCTCATACGCCAACAAGAGTCTTCAATAAAGGTAAAACTTATTTAACTGTTCATTTGTCCATTTAATTAGTGCTTTATATTTATTTCTCATTGTTTTCTGTATGTAAAACTATAGTATTTATTCTTTAAAAAAATTAATTTTTGGTGAAATTTTTTGGGTGGAAACAGATTACAGTGGTACCTCGACTTACGATGCTATCATCTTACGTTATATTCGATAACCGATATTTATAACGTAAGAAATTTGAATGCGACTTACGTTGTTTGATTCGTCTAACGACATTCGTACCGGACGTGTCCGCTTGGCGCCCAGCTGAGCGCGCACTCCAGGGAGCGTCAGTGCTATTGTTTACAAGTGAGAGCGACCACCCACCCACACCCACGCATTCATACCAGTATATTGTCATTATTCCACTGTTTTTAGTGCTTGCAACTGCTAAATAAGCTACCATGGGTCCAAGGAAAGATCCTAGTGCTAAGCCTGTGGCAAAGAGGAACAGAAATATATGTACGATAGAACTGAAGAAGGAGATAATAGAAAAATATGAAAGTGGAGTGCGTATCAGTGAGCTGGCCAGGCTGTATGGTAAACCCTTTTCTACCATCGCTACCATTGTGGATAAGAAAATTCAAGTAAAATCAAGGAAGCTGTTGTTGCAAAAGGTTCATGTGTGATCACAAAACACAGACCACAAGTGCTGGAAAATGTGGAAAGGTTGTTGTTGGTGTGGATCAACGAGAAACAGTTAGCAGGAGATACTGTTTCGAGGCAATAATATGTGAAAAAGCAAGGCAGTTGCATGATGATCTCCTTAAGAAAATGCCTGCAACGAGTGATGAAGTGAGCGATTAAAGCCAGCAGAGGCTGGTTTCAAAATTTAAGAAGCGTACTGGCATACATAGTGTTGTGAGGCATGGTGAGGGAGCCAGTTGTGACAAAAGTGCGGCTGAAAAATATGTGCCTGAATTCCAGGAGTACCTAGAGGCTGAACAATTCCTCCCCAACAAGTGTTTAATTGTGATGAAACAGGCCTGTTTTGAAGAAAATGCCCAACAGGACCTACATTACTCAGGAGGAAAAGGCACAGCCAGGACATAAGCTTTATGAAAGACATGCTAACTTTGATGCTTTGTGCCAATGCCAGTGGTGATTGCAAAGTGAAGCCTTTACTAGTGTATCTTTTTGAAAATCCCCGAGTGTTTGGCAGATGCGGTGTCAGCAAGTCTAACTTGTGTGTGATGTGGAGGTCTAACAAAAAGGCATGGGTCACAAAGGACATTTTCTTAGATTGGTTCAATGGCGTGTTTGGCCCCAGTGTGAAGAAATATCTATTGGACAATAATTTGCCACTTAAGTGCCTCCTGATAATGGACAATGCTCCTTGTCATCCTCCAAACTTGGTAGAGAAAATTGTGGAGGAGTTTAAATTCATCAAAGTGAAGTTCTTGCCCCCTAATACCACTCCTCTCCTCCAGCCCATGGACCAGCAGATCATTTCCAACTTTAAAAAACTCTATACAGTGGACCCTCGGTTAACGAATACCCTGGAAATCGTGCAATTATGTAAGTAAAATTTTGTAAGTTCTTGTGGAAGTGTAGTTTTGGGGGTCTGAAATAGACTAACCTACATGACATTATTTCTTAAGGACGTAAATTCGTTCGGTAATGGCACTTGAGCAGGCTTCTGCAATGAATTTTTTTCGTTAACCGAGGGTCCACTGTACCAAAGCAATGTTTCAAAAGTGCTTTGATGTGACCACAGACATGAACATAACCCTAAGAGAATTTTGGAAAAAACATTTCCATATGCTGCATTGTGTACACCTTATAGGTAAGGCTTGGGAGGGAGTGACTACCAGGACTTTGAACTCTGCCTGGAGAAAATTGTGGCCAGACTGTGTCCTAGAGAGGGATTTTGAAGGTTTTGGGGCTCAGCCTCAGAACCCTGAGCATGAGCCTGAGCCTGAGCCTGTTGTGGAAGAAATTGTGGAATTGGGCAAGTCTTTGGGGTTAGAGGTGAGTGGTGAGGATGTGGAACAGTTGGTGGAGGAGCACAAGGAAGAGCTAACCACTGAAGATCTGCAAGAGCTTCAACAGCAACTGGAACAAGAGACCAGTGGTCAGGACAATGGTTCAATGGAGGAGGAGGAGGTGGAACAAAAATGGAAGAATGTGCCTTCTTCAAGGATTAAGGACATTTGTGGAATGTGGAGCAAGGTGCAAGCATTTATGGATGAATATCATCCTAACCATGCTGTTGCAGGCCGTGCTGGCAACCTGTACAATGACACAGTGGTGTGTCATTTCAGGGATGTGTTAAAGAATCACCAGACACAGAGCTCCCTGGACAAATTTGTTGTTAGAAAGAGGTCCAGTGACTCTCAAGCTGGTCCTAGTGGCATTCAAAGAAAAAGGGAAGTAACCTCAGAAAAGGACTTGGTACCTGCAGTGTTAATGGAAGGGGATTACCCTTCCAAACACTAGCATACTACTCCACCTTCTCCCCTCCTCCGGTCCTCCACACATCAACAACTCTTCAATAAATGTAAGTGACATGTTATTGTTCAATATTTGCATGTGTATTTAGATATTCTTTATTAAATTATTTATTATTTTTCAAAAATTCTAAAAATATTTTATTTAACTATTTTTGGGGAATTTTGGGGCGGATTAAATTTATTTCCATTATTTCTTAGGGGGGAAAATTATTCGTCTAACGATTGTTTCGTTTAAGATATGCCCTTTTGGGGCGGATTAATATGAAAATGGGGGACCACTTAATTGTTTTTTTCATTATTTCTTATGGAAATAAGGTTTGAGTTACAATTTTTGTTTGAGGTTTCCGGGGAAGGATTATGATCGGGGGCGAGGGACCACTGTAAAATCACTCTTGGGCACATTAAATCTTATTTTACTTTAATATAAACATTTTCATTAATCCATCTATGATTTTTTCCCAAAATTTATAAGAAACATGTTAATAGCATATAAACATGATACATACACCCACAGCAAAAAAATTTACATAAATATGAGGTGGTAGCCAGGCGGAGGGAAAACATTACGTTTTTTCTGGTCCAGCACCAGAGAAAGGGTTTTTATGAATCTGGGTTGGCCCAGTCCCCCCCCAAAATCCCGTTTTTTTTACAATTCTGCCATGAATTCTCATTTTTTTCTCCCTTCATTTATGATGGCATCTAAAGGTAGTTGTTAGAAAAATTTAAAACCAGTGACCAAGGTATGTCAATGGTAATAATATGGTTTTTGGGCCGCATTAACCCTCGGTTAAAAAAAGGTTTATTAAAAAAAAAGGGGCTGGTTTTTTTTTGGTATCGGATAGAAAAAAACCTGGTTAGAGAAAAAAACACACACATACAGTGTCTAATCAATGTGCCTGGGAAAAAAATGGTAACTAACACAAAAGTTGGGGAGCTTTGGGGTGCTAATTGCAGTTGAGGAAAGTCCCCAGTCATTATATATGTGTATATATTTATAAAACAATAGTAAAAAAAAATTTTTTTATTGTTGGTTTAAAAACAAGTTTTGTAAACAATATAATGATAAATGTTTGTGCGATTGTGTTGCATACAACAGTGTATATATAAAACATTGCCCTTTTACTTTGGCCCCCGGGCCACATAAGTTATAAAAAAAAATAAAATAGAAAAAAAACAAAAACCCCCTACGAAAGGAAAAAACCCCAAAGTTTCCGGGGTGGCGGATTGCCGCTGTTGCCATACACTCCATTTTTGCCAACTTTGCACCTCTATATCTCGGTAAGTACTGATCAAAAAAAATTTTTTTTGGGGGGGATTTAAACAATCAGAAAAATAATCTTAACATTTTAAAAAAGAAAAAATTTTTTTTTTAATATTTCCCACATAGAAAAAACAGTTTCAGGGGGGGCCTCCGACAGTAAAGGGTTAAACCCCTTCCCCATACATTTTCGACCCCATTGCCTACATCCCAGCCCATCTATCCTCCAATAGTTGTTTATATTTTCCCCCTAACAGCCCCCTTTTTTTAGTTTATAAACCTTCACCCTCTCCCCTGCTTCTATTTGCCTTGTATCCCATCTACCTTTTACTCCCACTTAACTAACAAAAAAATGATCTGATATATCTGTGGCCCCTTTTAAACATGTACATCCAAATCTACTCAACAGTCTCTTTCTACCAATACGTCCCCAAAAACTATTTCATTACACCTACACACATCTTTTTATTTTTATTTATCCTCTTTTTCTTAAAAAATTTATTACCTACATTTTCCCCAGTAATATATAGTGTTTCTGGTGATGGTGGACTAGAGTGTCTTATTGTAATTATTGCCAAAACCCCCACAAGCTGCCCCACCACCTCACAATTTTGACCGTTTGTTCTAGTATGGTTGTCTGTTTTATTTTTTTTTTGATATGTTGTTTCTTATATAACTTTGCAAAAAATTTTTTTAGATGGATTAATGAAAATGTCTATAGTAGTGTAAAAAATGACTTTTTTTAACCCCAGAGGACATTCTTGTGTTATTGCATGAACACTAGTGAGGCACACTCTTAGCTACTCCCTTGCCTGGCATACCTCCTCTTTGTAATTTTGCACCTAAAGTAAGAGCCATACAACTCCTCTTTTTAAAACAACTACCCTTAGATGGCATTCAAAACAATAGGGGCAGTGGACCCCCGACTAAGAAAATTTTTTCTTTTTAAAAAAAAAATGGGTAAGGAAATTTTTTTTCTCTCGTGTAGTGAAAATTGGCTCGTGTGGGGGAAAAGTATTAGACCTGTCTGCCTGCTCCCGTCTGCCCTGCGCAGGGGGCCTTTTAAAATTGTTTACCATTGAGAGAACATTACCCAGTGGGGCTTTCAAACATTCACAATCAATTTGTTGTCTTTTTTGGTGGTTTAGTGATTGTCATGGGAAATAATACCATGGGTCCAAAGAAGCTTCCGTGGCACCCCTAGGAAAAGGAGGAGAAAACCATCAAACTGAAGAAAAGATTGTTGAAAAATAAAGTGGCACGTCTGATATAGGGTGTAAAAAAAACCCCCTCTACTATCGGCACTACCCCGGCAAAGAAAAATGTGATCGGGCTAATTTGGGGTTGATATGTTAACGAAAATAGATCAAAAAAGGGGGTGAGGTTAAAAATTGTTGATGGTGTGGATCAATAAAAACAGATAGGGGGATAGTTTTCCAGGGAAATTTTTGGGAAAAAGGAAAATTTTGGGAGTTTGAAGACAATCCCGGGGAACCCGTGGGATGCGAGTGATTTTAAAGCCAGAAAAAGGGTAGTTTGACAGGTCCTAGTGGCATTAAAAGACCAAGAAGGAAGTAACCCCAGAGAGGGCTTGTTACCTGAAGTCCTTTTAGGGGGCTCCAACCACTAACACCCCCCCTGTCATCCTCCCCCTCTTCCAGATACCTGCAAGTCTCTTCAATAAAGGTAAGTAAATGTTATTTTTATTTTTTGGTGAATATTTTTTTTTGAACGGATTAATTGTATTTACATTATTTCTTATGGGGGAAAAAGGGTTTTTCGAAAAAGGTTTTGGGAGAAAAAACTCCTGAACGGATTAATTTTGTTAGTGGGGTCCCTTTTTTGTAATATAATTTAAAGGAAAAAAGTTGAGGAACATAGATAAAGAGAGTTGATGAGGGACTGTCAGGGAATGCCTTCCACCTGAACAAAAATAAGGAAAATTAATAAAAAAAAAAAGACTCTTTGGGAGGAAAAACAAAAAGGTTTTAAGTTTTAAAATAAAAAAATAGGGGCCTTGTGGTTGTGGGGGGATGTAGAGTGAAGAATATAAGGCCCAGGATGAGTCTGGTGGATGAGATGTTGGATGGTTATCCGGGGATGTTTTTAAATTCTGGTATGCCATTTGGGGCAGGTAAGATGTATATGCGCATGAGGGGCAAATGGTGCATGGCGATCTTTTCCTTCAAACCGGGATCTGTACCAGCTGACCAGGCCAGCAGCAGAGCTAATAAGAAAAAAAAGGTGGTTACCACAAGTAAGCAAACATAACTTTAAAAAAAAAAAAAAGAATAAAAAGGCTCTTTGTTAAGGGGGGAAGGGGCATTACTGGTAACCATCAAAACCACAAACAAATATATAAAAAATTTTTTTGGTAATCCCACCTGAGGGGGGGGAAGTGTGGAGGTGGTGACTCTCCACAGTTTCTCTGCTCACCAGGCAAGGTAACTACCCCCAAAAAAAGGGGAGGGGGTTCTGCCTGGGCCCTTTTAGGGGGAAGCACGGGCTGAACCCGTGAATGACGGGGGCCCCCCCAAAAACCCCCTTAACCCCCCCAATTTACTCCACTTTTCCCTAAACAATATCAAAAAAATTTGGTAAAAAAAAATTTGGGGTATTGCGGGGGGGGGAATATGGAAGAAGTGAATGATTCAGATATTTGGGGAGATTTCCCCCGAAGAGGGGTTTTTTAAAGGATGGGGGAACCATGGGGTTTATAAAGGGAAAAAAAGGGGGTGGTGCTTTTTAGGTATCTGTGGAGACAAAAAACGTCCATGGAGACAAAAAGGGAATGAAGGGGGGGCTAGTGGTATCAACAGTCATATGGGGTTTTGAAGCATGGGTTGTAAATGTTTTAGGGGGGAGGGGGGGCCCCGGAGGCAGTGGAGATTGTAAATATTATGCAGACAATTTTTTAGGGGGAAAATTTTTGGGGGGTGTGGGTTACTTTTTTTTAAAGTATTATTCAGGGGGGGTGAGGAAGGGTTGTTGAGGTGGTTTGTTTTTGAGAGGATGGGCAGAATGGGGTGACTTGGAGGGTGTATAATTCTGTAATGGAGGAGAGGAGGAGTGGGGGGGCATCCTAGGAAAGGATGGAGGGAGAGGGTAAAAAAGGTTTTGTGTGCGGGGGGTTGGACATACAGCAGGTATGTGTGACCATGTTAGAAGTGAATGGAGAGAAGGGTTTTTTTGGGCTTAAGACTGTTAGGGGTGAGCAGGGGGGATTTTTTTGGGAAGGGAACGGGGGAAAAGTTAGCTGGACTTGAGTCCTGGGGGTGGGAAGTACAATGCCTGCATTTTAAAGGAGGGGCTTGGGATATTGGCTGTTTTGAACGACATCTGAACTATCATGATATTCTTGAATGAGCTTTTTTTTTGTTAATTCCTATGTATCAAGATGCATCATATAGTAATGTGATTGTTCTGTCACGAAAATCCATGTGAAGTATAATGTTTAACTGTTGTGTACTTTGAAATTGTATAGAATCAGCTGGGGTTGTTGCCTTTGTCCTTAGTTTGTATAGTTGGCTGTTTTAAAAACATCTGAACTGTCATATCTGTGTGCCCCTGCAAAAAAAGTGAGTGTGTGAATGATGGTGAAAGTGTTTATCTGGAAAGGGGTTTCCAAAAAATCCAGAGAAACATGAAGCTCAGGGTGCACGGATGCCCAGCTGCCGTAATAGCAAAGCAGGGCCGTATAAATGAATACAGTGGACCCCGGATTATGTCATTATTTCGTTCCAGAATGTTTTTTAAATGTCGTTACCGAAAAAATTTTTCCCTTGGGGAAAAATGTAAATTAGATTAGCCTTTTTTGACCCCAAAAAAACACTTACAAAAACAAAAAATACACTTACATAATTGTTCGATTTTTAGCAGTCGTAATCTGGGGGCCCCCGAAAAGGGTAAATTAAAAACCCGCCGAAAATGAATCACCAAGAAGTAAATGCTGAAATTGGGGCCCCACCGGGGAATTTTATTCTAAAAGTTCCTTTTAATTTAGTCAAGTTTTACTGGGGAAAGGGGAAAAAGTTGGACACACAAAACCTTTGTAAAGGGGGGACTTTTTAATTTGGGTCTTATAAAGGTTGAGAAAATTTTTGGGATATCTCCAGTTTTTCACTTAGTTTAAATTTTAAAAATAAATTTTATTTCAAGTGAATATTTTCCCCTTTCATTTTTTGTTTTTTTGGGGAAATTTTTTTATATACTGCATTCCCCATTTTTTTGGGGCACCCTACCTTGGGGTTTAAAGGGCCCGGGTTTTTAAAAAAAAATTTTTTCCCTAGCTTTTTTTTTGGTCAGATGTTATTAAGATAATTATTTTTTATGGGGTTTTTTTTCTTTTGAGAAAATCTTTCCCCCGGCCCGGAGCCCCTGTGTTCAGTCACTCTTTTATTGATGGACTGAACAAGAATTCCCCGGCTAAGGGGGAAATTTTCTCAAACTCCTTTTTAAATTTTTCTCTGTATTGTACTGATGCAGCTACTGGCTGGCAACACATTTCCTCAATGAAGATACCCAAATGTTGCATAAGTGTTCCATTTATCAACTTGTAATTAGAACTCTTAATGACCTCTTTTTCTCTTCATGTGTTTGCATGTGAGAAAACTTGTAGATTTTTTTAATTTTGCTTACAGCTTCTTTTTTTTTCCTTAAGTTTTTAATTATTTTCCTCTAAATTTTTCCTTTTTTTAAATAACTATCACCGTGGGGCCCAGTCCTCATATCCTCTCTTACTGTGTCTGCAGAGTTTCACTATCATTAATTCCTATTTTGTCTTTCTTGTTTTTGATTGATAAGCTTTTTTTACTATAGGCAAAACAAAAATTTTCCGGGGCCCTTGGTTCCCCAAAGCCTTTCCGGATTACTTTTTTTCCCCTTTTAGGGGAAAGGTTTTTCCCCTTGGGGGGAAAAGGGGACTTACAGTTTGGGGGAAAAAATCCCCCCGCGGAAATTTCAATTCCCCTGCTCGTAAATTTGTATGGTTCCGGACCATCAGTGTCTGGAAAATCGATGTTGTACCTGTATCTGCTTTAAAAGGGTTTCTTCATTTTCAGTCATTCACTATCCTCTACCTCGTTAAATTTGATTTATTTCTCCTCGGCTTTCTTTTTGCTGTGAATTACCTTTCCAAAACCCACATCTAAAGGATTTTTTGGTCTCAGAGGAATTTTTTTCCTTTGCCCCTTTTTTTTCCTCATTCATTTCATTAACCCTACAATGCATGCTTCCTGTGGTTTTCCCCATTTGCCACTGTTCCTTTCCTCATTGTTTTTTGGAGATTCTGTTGTCCCCTAGTCACCCTTTTAAAAAAACCTATTCACAAAAACCTGCTCATAAAAAAATGATGATTTTTTAACCAGCTTGTACCATTAACTACTAGTCACACAAAAACTTAATAATGGTCCAATTGGATAAATTTGTCATATGTTTCTTTTTCCCAGGGAGGAGTTATTTGTATATTGTTCACGGGTTTTTTTTAAATCACCTATTTGTTGTTTGTTGTTGTTGGATAAAAGTTGATTGGGATTGGTAAGTGTGGCATAGTGGTATGTGTATTTTTGGGTGAAAAAAGGCATTGAATTAGTACGGGGTGGTTTGGGTATTTTTTTGAGTGCAAACTCTGGGATTAAAATACTGTGGCTACGTTGTATGAATGGTTTGAGTTGATTTTTAAGGGGTGTGTAGGGAGGGGGTGTACTCCCCAGTTGTGGGTGGTGAACAGCTCCGGGCCCCCCTCTTCACTGGTGCTACTAGGTCAATCCTGCTCCATGGGCTTTATCATACCTCTTCTTAAAGCTATTTTGGATCCTGCCCCCCCTTTTACCTGTGCATATTCATTTCTGGTTTTTTCGGCTGCTCTCCTTATTCCCCCGGGTCCTTTCCTTCTATACTTCTTCCATTCCCTAGCACTTTTTGGTTTTGGCCCCTCTACACCTTTGGGGAAACCCAAAAAGGGTCATCCTGGCCTTTTGTTATTTGTTCCTTTTGGGACAAACCTCCTCGGCTTCCGTGCCTATTGTTGTCACATATTCCATCATCTCATTGACTGACTTCCCCCGCCAGTGCTCTGTCCCATTGAACCTCATCAGGTAATTCTTCATGCCTCTGTAGTCCCCTCTTTTTATTTGGTTTTTTGTTGTCCTGCCCTCCCCGTTCCCCCCCCCTTGAACTCTACTATGTATTGGTTCAGAACCACATGGTCACTGGCCCAGGGGGTCTTTCATATGGTGTCCTCAATGTCTGCACTACTAGGTCCAGTCTTGCTGGTTCATTCTTTCCTTTCTCTGGTAGTGTCCCTTACATGTTGGAATGGGTTTTTTCCCGTATCACCTCCAATCCTAGCCCTCCACATTGCTGGGCCCCATGTGGCCCCAAGTTCCCCCAGTCAATTTCTTTGTGAGGGAAATCACCCACAACCCCGTAGCTTTTTTTTCATGAGCCTTTCTGGCCACTTCAGCCAGTGTCAACCATTGCTCTGTTACTCTCATCATATTTTTTTTCCTTGGCCTTTTCCCGCTGTTCTGTGGTGGGTTATACATCACTGAAATTTCCACCTTGGGACCCCCAGACGGGGAAATGTTCCAAAAAGAGTCTTTTGTTTTTCCCCCTTTTCCATCTCATCAAAATCCCATTGGTTTTTGATGAGCATTTCCCTCCTCCCCCCGCTCTGTTCCCTCTGTCGTTCCTCGGGGTCTGATATCCCTTGGGGAAAAATGGCATCTGTTATCTTCCCCGTGAGCTTGGTTTCAGTGAGAGCTATGATGTCTTATGATGTCTTTGATTCTTTTTTCCCCCCTCCCCCTTATTCATTATTCTACCAGTGGGGTGTACCATACCTTCAGTTTCCTCTCCAACACTGTGTTCTGGGGGTCTGGGGGGGTGGGGTCCTGGCAGTGTGCTGTGGGGTTTTAAATATTGTAGGGTGGGGGGTGTAAAAGTGGATTGTGGTTTGTGTTGGGATAGTGTGTGTGGCTGTGGGGGGTTTGATGGTGGTTCTGTGTGTGCTTCGTTTGTTGCTTTTTCCCGGGTTTGGTTGTTCTCTTTGACTCTGTCCTTGTCCCTCTTCCTAGCCCCTTTCATTTCTGTTCTTCTACTTCAGCTGCTGCTGTTCTGTTCTTGTTGCTTACGCGGTCTAGGAACATCCTCTTGTATGTTGTTGATTCCTTCAACCGTGGTTTCTCTTGCAGGACCCCATTCCCCCACCATTTCTGTCTTGAAAATCAGTTTGCCCGGGATTTCTCCCACTCCCAGGTCTTTGACATTATTTTTTTGCTCTTTTTGTGGTTGGAATTAGTTTTGTTTTTATGAGATTTTAATTTCCTCATTTTTTGTATCTGGAATAAAAATTTCCCCCCTCATTGAACTTCACATTGTTTTCTGCAGCCCATTTAAAGATTTGGTTGATGTCTGTTTTGAGTCTTGCAGTGTCTTCAACGGTGGACACTGTCATACGGGGTTCAGTTGTCATCTGAAAGGGGGAAACAGGTCACTGGGGTTTACCCCCGTCTATGTCCGATATGAGGATGAGGAACAGGATGGGGGTTGTGCCTTGTGGAATAGGGGGTTTCAAAGGGGGCCTCAGACTTTACCCCCTTTTTACTACTCTCTTTGTGTTCCATTTTTGGGTTATAGATCCATCCCCTTTTCCCCCGTTTTTCCCCTTTTTCATGCATTTTTTTGTGCTATTACACCATGGTCCCCACTTGTCAAAGGTTTTTTCAAAGTCTGTGTATATAACATCTGCATTCTGTTTGTCTTCTAGAGCACCCCAGAACCTTTTTGTAGTGGCCCCGTAGTTGGGACAGACGGGAAAACACCTCCCCCAAAAACCCGTTTTTGCCTTTGGGTTTAAATTGATGGGATCTGGGGTGGGGGGCGTCTTGCTTTTTTGCCCCCTTTAAAGATTTTTATGATAGGGGGCGTTGGGGTATTGGTCTGTGTTCTTTTTATTGTTTTTTCTGCCCCCTTTGTGGAGGGGGCTATGTCTGTTGTTTTTAGTAACTGCAGGACGACCCCAGTGTCCATGCTCCCTCCCCTAGGATGTTAAAAGCACGTGATGGGGGGGTTCTTGCAGTTTTTGATAACACTGAGTTCCATGAGTCGGGGCCTGGAGCGGAGGGGAAGGGCCCTCTTTTTTCCTTTTTTGGTCTTTTGGGGGGTGATGTCAGATAGGCATGCGCGTCAAGTTCTGTGGCCCTCTCATAAAAAAATTATTTAGGTTTTGAAAATTTTAAAACCGGGGTTGGGCTCCAAAAAAATGAGTCACACTGGGATTGGGGAAATCCCATTTCCTTGCTGTCATCCCCTGTGGGGGCCCCTCCGTTAATGAGGCCCCCCCCGGTTTTGGGTTCTCGACTTTGACTTTATAAGAAAAGAAATACAGTAGACCCTCATTTGCCCCAATTTATGTTTGCGCTTTTTTTACGCAATTGAAGAATTCGGCACATTTTTATCTAACACAACGTAAACCTTATATTACGCGATTCCTTTTGGGGGGAAAAAAATTTTAGCGCCCGGTTGCCTCGTGGGTTTTTAAAACCTTGAGTCAGTGGGGTCCACTAAGGGTGGCTAGGCCACAACAAGTGTTTAATGCTGACGGGCAAGTGTTTTTTGGGGAAAAAATGCCAACATGAACTTACATCAGTCCCCAAAGAAAAGTGCCCCCGGGTTCAAGACGGGGAAAGGTTGCTTCACCTTTTTCCTTTTGGGGTAATGCTAGGTGATTTCAAGTGTAAGCCCATGGTTATTTACTGCCCCAAAAAACCTCATGCTTTGAGAAAAAGGAATTTTTTTTTCCTTCCCACAAAAAGTGTTTATTCAGGTATACAGAGATAGTTACATTGATTATCATACATTTTCAGCAAAGTGTAGAGCCTAGGATAACCCAAAGTGTTATCCCCGAGAACCTTTGGATAACCCTGTTAAAATTGAGGGAAAAACCCCAAATTTGGGTTATCCCCCGGTTCCTCACGTATGGCTATGTATGATGATCTTTGTAACTGTATCTGGTATACCTGAATAAACTTTTTTTAATTAGCAGGAAGAAAAAAAAACCCCCTTTCCCCCAAGCGGCCGGTCTTAAAATTGTGGAACAGCTGGGAGACCACCCGCCTTCCCAGGCTACCCCCCAACACCCCACCATCCCAAAAATTCGTATTCCTGCGCCAACCAGCTGT
>WNWK01036840.1:0-7500 GCA_009830355.1 Cherax destructor
CCAATTCATTCAAATGAGGACATTAGAGCACTCCAGGATGATTTGAATAGACTGATGCAGTGGTCGGAGAAGTGGCAGATGCAGTTTAATGTAAACAAACAAGGTCTAAATGTTGGGCAGGACAATAACCATGCCACATATAAACTGAATAATGTAGATCTTATTACTTGTGATTGCAAGAAGGATTTAGGAGTTCTGGTTAGTAGTAATCTGAAGCCAAGACAACAGTGCATAAGTGTTCGCAATAAAGCTAACAGAATCCTTGGCTTCATATCAAGAAGTATAAATAATAGAAGTCCTCAGGTTGTTCTTCAACTCTATATATCTTTGGTTAGGCCTCATTTAGATTATGCTGCACAGTTCTGGTCACCGTATTACAGAATGGATATAAATGCACTGGAAAACGTACAAAGGAGGATGACAAAGTTGATCCCATGTATCAGAAATCTTCCCTATGAGGATAGACTGAGGGCCCTGAATCTGCACTCTTTAGAAAGGCGTAGAATTAGGGGGGATATGATTGAGGTGTATAAATGGAAAACAGGAATAAATAAAGGGGGTGTAAATAGCGTGCTGAAAATATCCAGCCAAGACAGGACTCGCAGCAATGGTTTCAAGTTGGAAAAGTTCAGATTCAGGAAGGATATAGGAAAGCACTGGTTTGGTAATAGAGTTGTGGATGAGTGGAACAAACTCCTGAGTACCGTCACAGATGCTAAGACGTTGTGTAGTTTTAAAGATAGGTTAGATAAATTATTATTATTATTATAATCAAATAGAAGCGCTAAACCACAGGGGTTATACAGCGCTGCAGGTTAGATAAATACATGAGGGAGGTGTGGAAGGGTGTGAGTTTGGACCTGACTAGCTTGTACTACCAGGTCAGTAGCCATAATAATTCCTTAAGTGGAAGTGACCTGACCAGGTGGTCGGCTGGATAATTATATGAGTGGGTGCGGTTGGGTCCTGACTAGCTTGTGCTACTAGGTCAGATGCAGTGCTCCTTCCTTAAGTGAATGTAACCTGACCTGGCTGGGTCGGGGCATTGGCTTAAGCCGTTGGAGACTTGGACCTGCCTCGCATGGGCCAGTAGGCCTGCTGCAGTGTTCCTTCTTTCTTATGTTTTTATGTTCTTATTAAGACTACAAATATTTTATGGTAAGTAATGGGTGTACTGTGTGTGTATTTTACTTTTTATTGTTTTTAATTGCTAACTTAATATATGTTAGTGTAAACTTAACTGGTATATTTATTAGTGGAAAAAAATGGCATTCTGCTTTCCAGCAGTAGCCTGGAACCTAACCTGCCGATAAATGGGGCCCTACTCTATGCTTGTACATGCATATGTAGTGTGATCTAAGTGTAATGATATGAAAGGAAAAGCAATAAGAACAAGAACTATTAAGATAAAATCAAAGAAAAAACTCAGATGAGTGTGTATACAAAACATGTACAGGCATGTGTAGTGTGACCTAAGTGTAAGTAGAAGTAGCAAGACGTACCTGAAATCTTACACGTTTGAGACAAAAAATATGACTCCAGCAATCCATCATGGAAAACAATTACAGGCTTCCATTTTACACTCACTTGGCAGGACGGTAGTAACTCCCTGGGCAGTTGCAATTAATTACCCAATTTAAATGGTAATTAGAGTCGTTAAGGAACAGTCATTTATCTTGACAAATATTTGTATTTTAGCCATTGTTATCTGTTAAAGAGAACTTTTAACAAAGCCCATATGGATTACAATCACTGGAAACAACCAGTAGGTAAGCAAGTTAATCATTGGACTACTAATAATTGTTATGACGTTTTATCAAACCACTTTTTTGGTTTTCAAAATTTATTATAAGCAATTGATAACAAACCATTTTTATTACAAAGTCCTACAATAACAACATAAAAATTCATAAACATGAAGACAAGAAAAATAGAGACATCAGTGGAATGTGATAGTCAAACCACTATAAAACTAAAATGTGTTATTAGATAGAGTACACTAAGGCATGTACAGATGACAATTTTCCTTCTTGCCATGAGATAGTTAATAGAGCTGCAGACTTAAGAGAAGACTGCTACCAGTATTACCACTGGTCCAAGCACCAGTCAAAAGCGTTTTGAAAAAGTCTGCTCCAGGGCGCAGCGAGTCTCTGCTCTGAGGAGGGAGCCACAAGGGAAGGAGCTAGGTGAGGCCACTGCCAAGTCAGTGTGCACCTCTCAGGGTGTGGCATGAGGGCCAGGTGCCGGCCACACCTAGATGTCACACCAGCCACACCACCTGCAACAAAAGGTAATGATTATAAAAAATGATAGAAAGTTTACCTTAACCCTTTCACTGTCAGTCCCATAATATTACGGCTTGCAAGCCAGTGTCAGTCCCATAATAGTACGCCAAAATTCTAGTGACTTCCAATCTTGTGGGAGAAAGCTGGTAGGCCTACATATGAGAGAATGGGTCTGAGTGGTCAGTGTGCACAGTATAAAAAAAAATCTTGCAGTACTCGGTGCATAATGAGGAAAAAAAAAAAACTGACCATGTTTTTCGTTTAAAACAGCGACTTTGCGGTGTATTTTCATATGGAATTTATGGCTGTATTCTCGTTTTCTTGGTCTCATTTGATAGAATGGAAGATATGTTACAGAACTAGAGATGATTTTGAATGGTTTATAGGCTAAAGGTACCTTGAAATTGAGCTCAAAGTAGCTGAAATGTTTGATTTTTGCAGAAGTTCAAGAGTAAACAAATCATGTCACACGTCCAATACACATCAACTGTTGGGTCTAATATGCTTTCATAAATGCGCTGATATTATTTATACCATTTTTACAATAATGCAGTAGTCTGCATAACAGCAAATCTTCTATTTTTTGTGTGAATAAAAATTCAAAATAGAAAGCAAGCATAATATAAGAGGGGCCTGGAGACGTAACTAATGAACAGAGAAAATGTTATTTTAGTGCTAGGAATGTTTGTGTTGTTAATTCCTAACCCTATTTTGAAATTGGCCTTCCTTGAATTGTGTATGAAATTGGCCAACCAATTTCTGATCACTTTGTTGGGTAGTTGAAAACAGCAAATGGGCAGTTTTTTATACTCAATCGATAGAACAAAAGGAGTTCTAGCAAAATAGCTATGAGTTTGGTTGACTGGAACAATGGAATTGGCTGAAAATAGGCAAAATTGCCGATGCATAAATATCGCCGAGACCGCTAACTTTGTGAGAGCATAATTCCGTAAGTTTTCCATCAAATTTCGTACTTTTAGTGTCATAAGAAAAAATATTTTTTTTTTTAAATTCTTTGACACTGAGCAGGAGTCTCAACAGTGAAAGGGTTGACAATTTACACAAAGTGACCCTCCCATGTAGTGACCTTGTGATCCATCACTAGTTGACTGCTTGTGATCCATGACACTAGTTGACATACCTTGTGATCCATCACACTAGTTGACACTGTTTGTGATCCATCACACTAGTTGACACTGTTTGTGATCCATCACACTAGTTGACAATGTGATCCATCACACTAGTTGATGTACCTTGTGATCCAGCACACTAGTTGATGTACCTTGTGATCCATCACACTAGTCGACGTACCTTGTGATCCGTTAGGATTGAATGGGTATTGCTGAGTGGGTTGGTCATGGTCGTCGATGTAACGGAGAGCGATGCAGCCGTCAGACTCCAGCTCCGGCAACACTTGTTGGGTGCGGTAGATAAATCGACCTAGGCAGAGATTTTTCATTAACACTAGCTATAATTACTAAGGATAAATATGAATAGTATCTGAATGACTAGTTAAATATACTGCTTGTTTAAAATTGTAATTATTAAAACATAAGAACATAAGAAAGGAGGAACACTGCAGCAGGCCTGTTGGCTCATACTAGGCAGGTCCTTCACATTCCATCCCACTAACAGAATATTTGTTCAACCCAATCTTCAATGATACCTAAGAAATATGCTTTGATAATTCTATTTACTCCTGTGCAATTCCCACTCAAATCCAACCCCTCTCACTCATGAATTTATCCAACCTAAATTTGAAACTACCCAAGGTCCTTGCTTCAATAACCCTACTAGGCAGACTGTTCCACTCATCAACTACCCTATTTCAAATTATTATTATTATTATTATAATCAAATAGAAGCGCTAAACCACAGGGGTTATACAGCGCTGCAGGTTATTGCAGGATGCAGGGAGGATGGGTTGTAAGAGGGAGATGGATGATTAGTAGGGTATGGAGTGCAGCAGGATGGTGGATAGTGCAGGGATAGAAGGTAGCAATAGATCAAGGTAGAAGGGACTGAGGGAGGTGCTAGAGATATAATCCTCAGAGTTTGTGTAGTAAGTCAGTTTCTGTCAAAAAGTCAACGAGAGAGTCAGGATTAAAGGAGGGTCCATCTGCAAGAAGGGAAGGTAAAGAAAGGGCCGCAGAGCGAAGACGCCGTTGGAGGTAAAATTGGGCTTTCGCGCAAGGTAGAGGAATAGAACAGACACGGAAAGCAGGAACTTCCCAAGGGGGCAGGGAAAAGGGAGATGTCACATGAACATATAGAGGTGGGAGCTGAAGGGAAGACAGGAGTGAATGTAGACGAAGAGAAAAGGGACGAAGTAAGCAGGGGCGATGAACAAATAAAGAGAGCCTACTAACATCTGTAACAATCCTATACATGGAAGGATTGCGGAGGTCATGAGAGCGAACAAAATAGCGAATGCAATGTGCATCACGACGATCGGATAAGGATGGAATGTTCGCTTCTACATAGAGGCTCTCAACCGGGAAGAACGAAATGCACCAAGGCATAAGAGTAATCCCTGGTGATGGATGGGATTAAGGATGGAAAGAGTAGCAGGGGAGGCCGCCGAATATATCTGGTCACCATAATCGAGTTTCGACAAAATTAGGGCTGAATGTAGGCGAAGGAGAGTTCTACGATCAGCCTCCCATGAAAGATGTGCGAGGGTTTTAAGAAGGTTCAGCCTGGTGTGACAAGTTGCCTTCAGAGAGGTAATGTGAGGTTTCCAGTTCAATCAACGGTCGAACAGGAGGCCGAGAAACCTGACTGTATCACGTTCTGGGATACGTGAGCTGTATAGGTACAATGGATGATCAGAGACCACTGAACGTCTAGTAAACGTAATTTGATGAGTTTTGCCACTAGAAACCCGGTTGATGGCATGCTGGAGGGAAACTGCAATGAGGTGACAGTCAGCACCTGCACAAGCTATAGCAAAGTCATCCACATAGAGCGATGACCAAATATTGGATGGGAGAATAGATGCCAGATTATTTATAGCAAGCAGAAAGAGTGTTGTGCTCAGAACACATCCCTGAGGGACACCTTCAGCTTGGACAAATTCCGGGGAGAGTTCATTACTAACCCGGACCCGGAAATGTCTGTCAATTAAGAAGGCCTTAAGAAAGAATGGTAGGTTGCCTCGGAGGCCTAAGGAGTGGGCCTGGGCCAAGATATTATATCTCCAAGTTGTGTCATAAGCCTTCTCAAGGTCGAAAAAGATAGCGATAACCGAATGGTTATTCGCAAAGGCATTACGAATATACGTATCCAAGCGCAGCAAGGGGTCAATGGCAGAATGGCCCTTACGGAAGCCATATTGACTAGGGGAGAGACTATTGTGTGTCTCTAAATACCACATCAAACGTCTATTAACTAGACGTTCCATCACCTTGCCAACTGCACTGGTAAGAGCGATGGGACGGTAGTGAGAGGAATCACGTCCCATAGTACCTGGTTTTCGAAAAGGGAGAACAATAGCAGACTTCCACAGCTGGGGAAGAACTCCTTGCGACCATATGAGATTAAAGAGTCGTAAGAGGACAGTAAGAGCAGACTGATGTAAATGCTGTAGCATACGAATATGTATGCCGTCTGGCCCAGCTGCCGATGATCGGCAAGCAGAGAGCGTTGCCTCCAGTTCTTGAAGGGTAACAGGCACATTATAGGATACCTGCCCCATGCAGCGTGTTTCAATCGCACTGCCCGAGCACAAGCAGGAGACCACCAAGGCACGCACTTCTGAGGATGCTTGCCCGAGGTTTGGGGAATAGAATGTGAAGCCGCTGTGAAGATGGAGGACGAAAAAAGATGTAAAACCTCATCAATGGAGGACGAGGTAGGAACCTCATGAAAGGCAGTAAGATGTGCGTAAAGGTCCCATTTCGCCCGGTCAAATTGCCAGCGTGGGCAATGAGGAAGTGGAGAAAACAGAGGGGACTTAAGGATGATTGGGAAATGATCGCTGTCATGCAAGTCCGGGAGGACAGACCAGGTGAAGTCAAGGACTGTTGAGGAAGAGCAGATGGAGAGATCGATACAGGAGAAAGAATGAGTTCGAGGATCAAAATGGGTAGGAGTACCCGTATTTAAAACATGGAGGGGAAGAGAAGCAAGAAATGCCTCCAACTGAATGCCACGGAAGTCACAGTGCGACCCTCCCCAGAGAAAATGGTGTGCGTTAAAATCGCCAAGTAATAGAAGGGGTGGCGGTAAGAAAGAAACCAGAAAATCAACATCTGGGATAGACAATGCCCACGAAGGGGAGAGATATAAAGAACAGAGTGTATACCACTTATTCAAGTGGATACGGGCTGCGGTGTAATGTAAGGAAGAAGGGACATAGAGCTGACGGTATGGAACGCCAGTGCGTATAAGAAGAGCACTTTCGTTAAAGGTTCCATCGGAAAAGGATCCGATGAATATAACAAATCATAGCCTGAAAAGGGCCTGATAACAGTGGATTGTAATTTGGGTTCTTGCAAACAGACCCCAACAGGAAAAAACTGGGAGAGCAACACCTGAAGTTCACCCCGGTTACCCCTGAGGCCTCGGATATTCCACTGCAAATAAGCCATGATTTATGGAGAGAAAGATATAAGTGGAAGTGAGAGGAATCTATGGACTAGGGTTAGAAAAGTCCACGTGTGGAGGCAGCGGAAGACCTGTAATCAGAGAGGGAGGAGGACGTTGTGAAGGAAGGGGGGGTTGAGACGAAGAAGAGAGATGAGGAACCTCAGGTGGAGTAGTGTCCATCATCGGTCCAGTCTCTGAAATATATTCTGCAATAGCTTCCAGTGTTTCGGAAGTCATAGATGCAGAATGTGGGACTACATTAGAAATGGAAGAAGAGGGAGCAACTATCCGGGAGTCTATAGACTGTACTAAAGTAGAGGACGAGGAGATAGAAGAGGAAACTGTTGTAGGAGTGTGGACAGTATGGGAAGCCGAGGTAGGGACCTCGGAGCCAAGAATATCAAAAGGATTCGAGACAGAGTAAGCCGTGGAAGTTGGGATCCCAGAAGCGGGGCGACGTCTAGCAATTCGAGAATAGGAAATGTGGGGAAGTCTCCCTTGAAGGCGTAGATGAGAGACGGCCATAGCATATGAGAAGCCTTCCACCTCTTTGAGACAACGGATTTCCCGCTCATTCAGGTAAACCTGACAATGGCGAGAATACGACGGATGTGCCTCATGACAG